>BQNB010056785.1:5331-38517 GCA_026074375.1 Tanacetum coccineum
AGACAGTCGAGGATGAGAAAAACATCGCCTCATCGCAAGCACGTTAAGATGAGTAAGAAGGAGCGAGCACGGAGACGACGCTCTCTTTAAGGTGGGTGGAATGTAACAACCCGAGTTTTACGACGCGTACGACGATCGTGTGCCCGATGTTGTAAATAATTATTTTACGCGTTTCTGTAAACGAGTGTCGACATTTAAAATTTTATTTGCCGATAATAAATATTTTAGTATTTTATTTATGAATACATTGAAAACTTTCAATTATTTTTATTTTTGACGTTTCGCGAATCGACGTTTGATCGCGCGTTCGTTTATCGTTTCAGGCATCGTAAAAATTTACGACAAGTCTCGTTATTATTTTTATAAATCTAAAATATTATTATTACGAATCATGTCATCTTTTGTTCCTTGACTTTTGCCATGGCTCGCGTTTTATTTAAATTGTGTCTAAGCTACACTTTTATTTAAATAATTACACAAGATTTTATCAAACAAAAAGAAAAAAAATATAAAAACTTGCATGCCATAGCCTTAGGCCGCCGGCTATAGCACACTCCAACACACAATACCTTTGAAAATTTTGGTTCCAAGAATATCAATGATTACTAGTGTGTGTATATTTCCAATATTCATTCATTTCTTACAAGTAAACACATAAGTCTAAACTTGGTTCTCCCTTCTTCCCCTTTATTTTGCTCGGCCACCCCTCCTCACACACATACAACCACCATTTTTTCAATTTGATCTCAAGAAATCCTTCAAACATTAATCAAATAAAGGTTAGGATTAAAAAGGAACCAAGTGGTGATTGTTTTCTTCCTCCCTTCTCCCTCTTTGGTTCGAACGACCCACAAAACACAAACGCTCTTGCTGTTTGATTTTTACCACTTACCAAACATCATTTAGAAAGCTTAGATATGATCATCCATGCATTAAAAATGTACATGCAATGAAGTTTATGTGAAGTTAGTTGTTTTTGAAAAACAAAAGGGGTCTTGGTCTTGGAGGTGGGTTCGAACCAAGCTAGAAGCAAAAAAAGGAGGTGATTAAATTGATTTGTTATTATTCGGGTTGGTTCAAGTTTCGGTTTGGTTTGGTTCGAGTTGTGTGAGCCGCGGCATAAAGGGGCAAAGGGGACACCCCGACATTTTTACTGTAGGATCGTTATTCCTTAATGAAACACTGATATATTGTCAACTATGCGGAATCTAGTTGGCATTACTATATGAAAAAGGAAAAACACACAATATTTCTCAAACGATTTCATTTATAAACCTTTTGAATCTGCCTAACCTTGCAGATCCTACATCACAATCCTAATAATTCTTAACTTTTTGTTTTTCTATGTTTTTTTTTCATATAGTTCTAATATCTAACCTAGAGATCCTTTGTATAAACATCAAGGATAACCTCCAGTAGATGTACATTCCTTGTATAGTCATAAACAGATAAGTGTGTTGGGAGTGAGAGGTGGGGGGATTGTGTGTTCTGAATTGATACTTTATCACTAATACAGTACAAGATAAATGCCAAAAACAACCGTTAAACTTTATAGTTCCTATATCCACGAGCAGTACTTCGATCTTTGACTGCAGTACTATTGACTTTTTCATTAACAGTACTTAGACTTTTTCGAGCAAACTTGACCTTTTGACTGTATTTCCCAAAATCCCTCCTCCCCTAACTTGAATTCTACTTTGCTTTGACTTCAAGTTTCCCTTTCTATGATAGTTGTGGTCATCTTTATTATGAATCAGTCTGCCTTGTCATGTTAATCAGTACTTGCCTTCAATCTTTTAAAGCTTCATCCATTGGAGTCCGTTAAATCCTTGTACACAATCTGTGTGAGCATCTTGAAAATGAACCTCTTATCTTGAACATAACACATTTCTTCTCTCATAAATCTTTTCTTTGCCTCAAACAGATTGTTCTTCTCAGCACATGTCTTTCAACAACATGAATGATTTGATGGGCCTTTACCAACAGCCATTCACTCTTGGGCTAGTCAGTTCTTTGGGACCTAGAAAAGGTTATAATCCATGATGAACTGAAAATCACTTCAAACACTCAGAACATGAATCAATAGTGGTTAGTACTATATGACTTTTGGTAAGTCATTTACAAACCATAAACGGATTTGATAGTCTTTACCTAAAGCCTTATTGCTCAGTACTAGTCACTCTCAGTAATAAAACATTGGTGAGTTTGAGACCATATGGTTTATGAGCAAACTTAAAGGCTATCAACTGCAAACAGATTTGAAGTTCTCTTTACCAAAAAGCCGTTTGCTTTGGAGTAGCCAATAATTCAGTGTAATACCATGGTGTATTGATCACCATACAATTTTATATGTGATCCTCCCCTCAAAGATAGCTATGGGTTCATCATTCCAATTGTTACCACCAAAAAGTTAAATCTTGCCAAGTCAAAGCCTTTGGTGAGTAAATCTGCTACATTGTCATCAGTATGAACCTTGACCACATTAATGAGCCTTTGCTCATAACAATCTCGAAGGAAGGATGTCGAATCTGAGATAAGCTTGGTCTTGAGTGAAAAACAGGAGTTTTTCACAATGCAAAATTGTGGTCTCATTGTCTATTGATTTCAGTGATCATGAAGTTAAATCCATAATCAAGTATTGAAGTTGCATCCAAAAACCTGAGCACAACAACTTGCAGCTGCTACATATTCTGCTTCTGTAGAGGAGATAGCCACAATTGTTTGTTTCTTGCATTGCCAAGAACTAGTCTTCTGCCAAGATATTGACATCCTCCGGAAGTTGATCTACTATCATGGTGTCCCTAGCATAGTCCCTATCCGAAAAAGCTTCCAATGAAAAGGAGAGTCTTTAAGATACCATAAACCCAAAATAGGTTTGATGTTTGAGAATACCTAAAGATTCTTTTGACAGCATGTAGATGAGAAACCTTTGGAGTGACTTGAAATCTTGCACACAGACAAACAGCAAACATTATGTCTGGTCTTGAAGCAGTTAAGTACATGAGACATCCAATCATAGACCTGTAGAGATGTACATCAACATCTTCACCTTCTTCATAAATCTTTTTCCTAGGGATTTTTAAATGAAGCTTCAATAGGAGTAGATGCTGGCTTAAGGTTCTAAAGTCAACTTGTTGAGAATGTCTTTTACATATTGTCTGACTTAGAAAAAATAACACAATAGAATTGCTTGACTTGAAGCCCTAAAAAAGCAAGTGAGTTTCACCCATGGAACTCATCTTGAATTCCTTTTTGCATAAGATCTTCAAATCCTTCACCATAGAAGACTTGGTAGATTCCCCCCAAAGATGATAATCATCGAACATATACCTGTACCAACATTGATATCTCTTCTATCCTTCTTAATAAACAAGTTTTATCAATATAGGCAAGTTAGAGTAGAGGGCCCCTCTCCTAAAACCATGCTTCAAAAGAAAAGTGGAAAAGTAATTTCACTACCATGCTCTAGGGGCTTGATGCAAAGACATGGCATAAAGTGCCTTGACAACGTCTGTAACTTGCTTGGATAGCAGGATCTTCAAAAACCTGGAGCTGTATTGACATTTAACCCTCCTTCTGTGATGTTGCCCATACAAAAATGTCACTTTTTGACATCCATCTGATAGACAGTAAAGCCCATGAAAGATGCAAATGCCAAAAAGAGTCTTATTGCTTCAATTCTGGCAACTGGTGCAAATACTTCATCATAATCCACACCTTCTTCTTGTCTGTACCCTTGTGCAACTAGGCGTGCTTTTGTTCTTGTTAAAGTACCCCCATTTCATCCTCTTTATTTCTAAGAGACCCATTTAGTTCCAATCACACCTCATGCCTTCTGGGTAGTCCAACATAACACACATACCTCTTGTAGCTTGAATTGAAGCAGTTCTTCTTCATAAGCTTTCAACCAACATTCATCTGCTAAGGCTTGAGAGACTATTCTTGGTTCCTCTTGAATAAGAAACTTCAAACATGCATGTTTGTTTGATCTTTTGTGGTTAGTTCTATTTTGCTTGTATATGAAAGACAGCAATGCTTGATGTTGATTTGAAGTACTGTCTTGAAGCTTTCTTCTTGTTTGAACCCCAGCAGTACTTTTGCCAATAATTTGACTTTGAGGATGAATCTTATGAATTCTAAGTGTGGGAGTAGAGGGAACATCAATGGTAGGAGGATCCAAGTTGTGTAGTCAGCTAAGTCCACCTTACCTCAGCATCAAAAGAGTTTGAGAGAAAAACACCATCGTTGGAGTATCAATCATCTAGAATCTGAGTGAATTGCAGTACTTGAGAGAGTATTAGCAGTACTTAGAGTGAAAGTACTTCAATATGTTCTTTTTCCCTTTGAAATAGATATTCTCCACTATTCCCTCTCAAAAGCAATCTTTGGCATCATTATGACTTTGGCAAGAGATTCCTTGATGCATCAAACATACAAGCTCATCATGTAAAGCTTGAACTTCAGAGGAGGACAATTAATCTTCTTTTCAGCATAACGTTTCCTATGGAGCATAGCTTAGTGGGTAAGAACCATGAATTGCTGGTCATCTAAATCTTCAGCATCATCACAAGTTATTCCTTGTTCTTTTGAATCAGCATAGTTTTCTTTCCTGACCCAGGAATTTAATTCATGGATGAGTTAAAAGGTCAAGATCAACATCCAATCAGGACCTTTTTCCCTTTGATTCTTCTGATTCTCAAAGAAAAGTTTACATGAAGACAATCTTGAACTTTCTTGTGACCCTGTTATATGACTCTAAACCCTTTGCTGTTAGTAGATATCCAACAATATGCGCCCCTTACTATTCTACTTGCCAACAAACTTACCCAAAATGATCCAAAGTATTAAGTATAGCAGAGACATCCAACAGGTCTCATGAAACTGATGTTAGGAGATCTTCCCATCAAGATTTTGCAAAAGGGATTCTACCATTTGAAGGTTTAGTCACCAACACTCTATGAAGCACATAACAACAGTAGAGACTTGCTGTCAGCCCAAAAATGAATAATGTGAAGGGAAGTCGCTAACATAGTTCTAGCAGCTTCAATAAGAGTCCTATTCTTTCTTTCTGCAACACCCATTTGCTGTGGAGTCCTGGCAATGCTATATTCTCTCTGATTCCTTCTTCTTTGCACAAACTCCATTCATAAGTTGAATCTTGAAACTCTGTAACCATGAACACACCTGATGGTCTTCACTTAGGGTCATAGCTGTTTTTCAAACCACAATCAGAACATTATCCGCATATCATATGTATCCCTCCTTGTAGCCAAGAAAAACCCCCAGACTGAATTTGCTGCAGTCATCAGTGACCACCAAGCAGTACTTTTTCTTGTTTATACTCTCTACTGAAACAGGTCCAAATAAGTCCATGTGGAGCAATTCAAGAGGTTCTCTGACAGTTCTTTCCTCAATCTTCTTGCAAGATGCCCTGTGCTGTTTACCCTTTCTACATGCCACACAAGAGTGATCAAGCTTGAATGTCTTTGAAGGTAAACCCCTAACCAGATTGCCTTTAACCAACTTGTTGATATTTTTGAAGTTACATGCCCATCTCTGTGCCATAGAACAAAGCTTCATCCTCTGTTGCCTTTGCAACCAAACAAGTGATTCCACCAGAGGGAATAATATTCTTTAGATCAAGCTGTAGACAAATCATTCTTTCTAGAAGCTCTAAGAATTTACCAAACTTCATCAACAAACTTGATATTTTGGAGATAGGATAGAGACATTTCTTTATCCTAGTGAAGAGAACATTGTGCTATTATTTTCCTTATCACGTTTGAGAAACAGAATTAGAGATTAAAAACTTTAGCTCTTCCACATAGTCTAACTTTCTCAAAATCTAAGCATGATGTCTTAAATTGTTCCTTTTCCTTGAGATTCTTCCACCTTTTAGAGTCATTTCCAAAAGGCACATAACCACCTTTAATTCTTTTAAAATCAGACGAACTTGTCCTTGTCTCCTGTCATACTTTCCAGAGCCATCCACGTCAATGATAATCATAGTCCTTGAATTCTTTCTCATGATTGCCCTGTACAAACAATTTCAGAGAATAAGACTCTTTAGGACCCAATCATAACTGACTTGATTACCCCTATGGAGTTACATACTCCAAATTGCTTGAGTGTGTAAGATACCATTAACCCCTATTCACAGAATCTAGATAGTCCCTTTTGTTCCATGGTTTGTTTTGGACTTATCATTGCACCCGATTGACAGTTTGTGGAAGTAACTTGCTTGGGAACCAGCAGTACTTCCTTTCTTTTTACAGACCAGACCGATTTAAACCATTTTCTGGTCTTTGTGGTCTAATGAGGAGTCCTTGTGGTTAGAAGGACCTCGATGATGTACAAGTAACTTGAGATTCTAGGTCTCTATTATCCATACCTTGGATAATAACTTCCATCAGTACTTCGTGAAAGTACTGCCTGTGGTACTCTAGATCTAGCCGGTACCAATTATAAGTCACATAGCGAGTACTTGTGTGGAAGGTACTGTTTGTGTCATTTTGTCTAGCATACTTTATCACCCATCCCTGTAAGTACTGCTGATGGAAAAAAGGATCTCCTTTGGTGAGGTAACCGTAGAGTTCTTGCGATATTACTATGGTTCACTCTTTGGATTTTGTACAAACTTGGTCTTGTTTCCCTTGAACCCTGTGTTCCCTTAGATTATTAAGAGTTTTGGTGTGTGAAGGTTCTTTCATGTAGAATTGCAGTCCTTAATAAGATGATTAGGCCTGTAACATACAAAACATTAATTTACCCCCCTTTGTTCCCAGCAATCCCTTTGTCCTAGATCTTGACCAACACTGTTTTGGACTGTTTGGTGACCTGTATCAAAAGATGTTTCACTATTCTCTGAGTAAAAGCAGATTTCCTTTTGACGTTCTGAAACATCATCTCTTCAATCATCACTATCAACCCATTCTTCAATTATGACCTTTTATTCTATAATTGCTGATTGACTAGATTTTGTTTTCTCTTGATTAACAACTTTATTCCTAATGGCTAGTTCATCTATCCCTGTAAAGGAGACATTTGCCCTAGGTGGAATAATTGTACCTGTAGGTGGGAGGTACTGCTTTGTAGGCCTTTTCTCTTTTGAAGTTTTTCATATTGTAGAATCCAGTCAAAGAGTTTCATCCCCCAGAATGAAATTGTCTTTCAACTATTACTAGACACCAATCCCAAAAACCCTATACATGACTTATCAGACACATATCTTTGTTTGTTTAGGACTTCGTTTTGAAGTACAGAAGCATTTGACCATTTTTCAAGTTTTACTTTGAAATCATCTCGTCTTTTAAGGCTTGATCTAATTCCTTTTGTTTTTCTTCTAGTTTCAAATCTCTTATCTTTAAGTCATATTCCATTTGTTCATACTTATCACCCCATGCATATTCATTCTTTTCATGTGTTTTAAGCATGACCTCTAATGACTCTAAGCTCATTTGATATCCTAGAATTTCAGTCCTAGCTCTTTGAAAATTATCTCTTTCAGTTTGAGGGAATAGCTTTCAAGCAACTTTTTATATGATTTACTACATTTGGAACAGTAAGGTACCTCTGAGTTTGTAGCCATCAAAGCTAGAGATACTGGTGCATCATCAGCTTTGTTGCTCCAGTCAAAATCACCAAGTCCATCTTGTCCAAGTGCCCATTGCCAGGCAAACAACCTCTATGCATCCAATCATCTTGTTCAACTCCAGTCAGTGCCATCATAGCATATGTCACTGGTTCAGCATCAAATTCTTGTCCAATCAATATCTTATTGTTGTACCTAGTTGGCACCAAGGCTTTTTGAGTTTGAATCATCAATAGCCACAACCTCTTTTCTTACGACCATTTGCTGGTTTCCTGTATTTAGCCAATCTACACTCTCTAGCAAAAATGAACCAAACTTTCGACAGTTAAAGCATTTCAATTTTTGACTTATCAAAGTAATCTCATTCTTTGGTTGAGTCAATGGAGCTTCCTGTCTTCCTCATAAACTCTTATCCTCGCAGTTATCATAGCCACTTGCCATCGAATGTCAATTTCTTCCATAGCATCTTCCATCAATTGCAGTCAGGTCTTCATCACATGAGTTTAGAGCATAGATGCTTGTTGAGCAAAGAAGGAACATATGATTTCATCTGAGTGAGAAACACAGTTGGGAGCAGTTGGCACCTTGCTCGAGATAGCTTGAGTATATCCTTTTGGGATATGTGCTGGTTCAGCAGTACTTTGTTTCAAAGTACTGCCCTTTGACTTCTGTGGTACAGAAAAGCAATGTTTTGAGAGTTTTTAATTTGAGACACCCTTCAAGTTCATGCTCATAACACCTTTAAGTTGTTGTAGAGATCATCAAAGTCTAACTCGTCTAATCCAGGTTGTCCCCGAATCATGGTAGCCACTACATGCCACACAGATGGTAGGCTTCTTAGAAACTTCAAATTTGCATCTTCAATAGACACCGTAGCATCATGTAATTCAAGCATGCTAAGAATATGCTGAAACCTTCATATGCTGAATCTAGTGACTTCCTAGATCCAATTAGTAAATGTCTCAAAATTGTTGTTTCACCCGATTCTTTGCATCTTCTTAGATGTTTCGTTCCTCCAATCTTGCTTTTATTATGGCTTTCCATAAAGATCGTTGCATCTACAGCATCCATGAAAACTGAGAAGATGTCTATCAAGTAAAGGCAGAAAGCATTATATAAGGGCTTTCTCTCATTGTTTCTTCTGCGTTTGCCAGCAAGTGAAGTCTGAAGGCAGACACTGAGGGAGATGCCAAGATCATTGTGTTTGGTTCCCATTAGTGATTATGTCCCATAGTATTGATCATGATAGCGATAAACTGACCGCATCTTCAATGACTCATAGGCTCATATTCACCCGTTCTAGATTATAGGATTCTGAGTGAAAGTAACGACGATGTGGAGGATGAGGTTCTTTTCAGACATCTTTTATGAGTTTAGAAAGATTTCGATGTTTAAAAGTTCTTCAAGGTCATAGTCTCTAACACAAGCTCTGTATTTTACTGTAGGATCGTTATTCCTTAATGAAACACTGATATACTGTCAACTATGCGGAATCTAGTTGGCAGTACTTATGAAGAACACACAATAGTTTCTCAAACGATTTCTTTTATAAACCTTTTGAATCTGCCTAACTTGCAGATCCCTAATACAATACTAATAATTCTTAACTTTTTGTTTTTCTATGTTTTTTTCTATATATTCTAATATCTTCCTAGAGATCCTTTTATAAACATAAGGATAACCTCTAGTAGATGTACAGTCCTTGTATATCATAAACACTAATTGATACTTATCACTAATAACTGTTACAAGATAAATGCTAAAACAACCGTTTAAACTTTATAGTTCCTATATCCACGGCAGTACTTCGATCTTTGACTGGCAGTACTTTGACTTTCTATTTAGCAGTACTTTGATCTTTCACTTAGCAGTACTTTGACCTTTTGACTTGTATTTCCCAACAATCCTCCCCTAACTTGAATTCTACTTGCTTGACTTCAAGTTTCTTGATAGTTGGTCTTCTTTGTTCAGCATCAGTCTGTCTTGTCATTTAAGCAGTACTTGCCTTTAATCTTTTTAAGCTTCATCCTTTGAGCAGTATCTTGTACACAATCTGTTTGAGTATCTTGAAATGTAACCTCTTGTTATGAACATAAATACTTCTCTTTGTCTTAGCATCAAACAGATTGTTCTTCTCAGCAACATGTCTTTTCAGCAACATGAATGGATTTGATGAGCCTTTACCAAGTAGCCATTCACTCTTGGGCTAGTCAGTTCTTTGGTACCTAGAAAAGGTAATAATCCATGATGAACTGAAAATCACTTCAACACTCAGAACATGAATCATAGTGTGTTGAGTACTATATGACTTTTGGTAAGTCATTACAACCATAAACGGATTTGATTAGTCTTTACCTGTAGCCGTTTGCTCAGGACTAGTCAACTCTCAGTAATAAAACATTGGTGAGTTGAGGACCATATAGTTTTGAGCAAACTATTAAAGCTATCAACGGATTTGAGTTCTCTTTACCAAAAAGCCGTTTGCTTTGGAGTAGCCAATAATTCAGTGTAATACCATGGTGTATTGATCACCATACAATTTTTGGTAAATTGTCAACCATCAACAGATTTGAGATGTCTTTACCAAAACTGTTTGATTTGGACTAGTCAATTCTTATGTTTGTAAGACATGGTGAATTGAATACCATTTGCTGTGTGGTGGTTAACCAACACTCAATCCCTTAAAACAGTTTGACATTCAAATATCTGTGCCTTAAATCTTTTTGCACACTCAAATCTTCACAATATTTCAAAAACAACTTTTTAACTAGCAGTACCTTCATCAAGGTACTGTTTGTTTTACACTAGCAGTACTTTAAACAAAGTACTGCTTTGTTCACAGTTAAGTCTGTTTATCAAAGTAAGATATATATAAAAAAAAATTTGATAAAACATACCAGTTGTTTAAGAATTGTCACCATTTGCAGTTGTCCACAAAATGAACAGATGTATCAAAGTAATGGCTGTCTCAGTTTCGTTTTCAACTTCCATTCCATGTTCCAGCATCCTTATCATCAACTCTCTTGATAGAGGATATCTTCTCTCAGCCAGCATGTGAATCATAGTGCCATCTTCTATCTCTAGTGTATGCACTCCTGAAGATTCATGAAACCTCCATCTTATAATCTCCCATTCTTCTTGATCCTTCCAGAAATCATCATCACTTGATTCAGCCGTCTCCCAAATAATGTTTAGATCACCCAGAAGTGCCAAACCTAAGCCGGTTGGAGGAATGTGCTCATAATAGTCATCAACAACTCTATATAGGTGATATAAATCCTGTCTATCTAAGACATGCAGTATCTCCCATAAAGTATCAAAAGCCCTGAAGTGATTATTTGCTCTGTGAATGATGAGATACTCTCCATCAGGTGAATCAATAACCTGGAGCTCTGTAATCATGGAGATTCCTTCTAGTGACTCTCTATCTTGTGCATTCTTTTCAAAGTCTACAACCCTAAGATAGTTTCTAAGCTCATCAATTGTTTCTGTTCTCAACTTAGGCTTCTTTGATGGCTGTTCTTCAGCAATTGTAGCTTTCCTTTTCCTTAAGAGTCTTTTTGCTTCTCTTTCCTTCAACATCTCCCTTTCTTTCTCTGAATCCATTGGAATAAAGTCTTTGAAGGAGTCTTTAATAGATGCTTGAACTTTGTCATACAATTCCTTCATCTGTGGATACTTAAGTTTTTGCAAATTTTTGTATCCTTGACCTTTTAAGAAATTCATCATTTGATTTCTTTCTTGAGCAAGAGAAGTAGGTTTCCTCAAAGTAGTCTTTGGCTTTGTTTTCTTCAATTCTTCAAACCTCTTTCTTTCTTCTTCTGCATCCCATTCAGCTTGAATTTTTCTAGCAACCTCCTCATCATTTGTAGTTTCCAAGGCTCTGATTTGTTGAAGAGTTAATTTCTTCTTTTTAGGTTCTTCAACCAGTATCCCTTTGCCTTTATCTTTAGGATCAGTACCTTGAGTTGGCTGTTGAGGTTGAGTTTGTATGGGACCAGGAATGCTCAAACCTCTTGGTCTAGAAATAGCAACAAGAACTTCAGCAACTTTAAGTTGTTCTTCAGATTCCATAACTTGAATTGGACGGAGTGGGCTTGAAGGACCTGCTTCATCTTCAAAATTTAGGGTCCTTGGAGTAATAGTACCCTGTCTAGCAGTACTTTGAGTTGTCTCCAAATCCAGTTCTTCTGTTTCTCCACTCTTTACATTAGAAGCTTCTTTCTCCTCAATATTAACTTCTTCAGTCTCATCACTTTTTCTTTCCAAATCAGGAGTAACAGCAGCATCTTTATCAACAATATCATCAAAGAAAGGATGTGCTGTATCTTCTTCTTGAACATTGTGCTCTTCAGACAAAGTTCCTTCATCCTTATTCCTCCCCAATTTGACTGAAGACACTTTCTTCTTATGCTTCTTTCTTCGTCTCTTTTGCTTCTTAAGGTTTTGATTCTCTACCCAAAAAGCATGATGCTTGACCACTGGCTGTACGAATTTGGACAGTTTCTTGAGCTTGGCCTTGAGCTTGATAATCTGTTTAGCTTGAGAAAGAGTTTGCTTCTTGAGCCTCCTAACTTCCCTGTTCAAAGCATATATATCTAAAAGTCCCTCATCTCCTCCAGATGTTTGAGACGCATCTGTGGGAGTATAATCATTGGGAGATTTAGGAACAGAAGCAGTACCTTGTAAGGTATCAGTACCTTGAACTGCATCAGAATCATGTGGTGTAGCAGTACCATGGAAGGAAGCAGTACCTTGTACTGAAGCAGTACGTTGAGAATGAGCAGCACTTTGAGTTGGAGTGCCTTGAGCATCCCTTGCAGAACTTGCAGCCCTAGAATGAGGACTAGTACTATGTTCTTCCTCCGCTGCCAATGCTGTTACTACCTCTAACATAGATGGAGTCAAAGGTGTAATCCTACACGAGAACTTAGGACTATGCTTCCTCATGAATGTAAAAACCTTAGAAGGAAGTGAAACGGATGGTATAAAGTCCTGAGGTCTGTCTACTCCCTCTAACTGCTTGTTCAAAAACAATTGAACGAACCTAGGATACATAAGAAAAGGTGTACCATTTGAAATATGTCCTAGCATCCCAGTTAGAATCATCAAGGAGAAATTAAACTTTTGGTTTGTGGCTAGACCTACAAGAGCAGAGGCAATGTTTGTCCCAAATTGTTCCCATGAAGTGCTCTTAGGACTTAAACAGTGGAGTAAGACATGAACTAAATACTTCCACTGTGGGCTAAATAGAGGTTTAGAGAAAGTGAGTTGTGCTAAGTTACCCTCGTAGCCAATATCTCTGAGCAAGTCCCAAATAACTTGCTTAGGAAAGCAATCAACTCCATTTTCATCATCAAAGAGTAGGTCAGCTCGAATGGTTGCTTCAGAAATCAAAATCTTCTTGCCAGCTACCTTGGCGCGGATGTGAGGTACGTCATTGATCACTTGGAGAGAAGCGGTAGCCCAAAATTGTTGAAGCCAAGGACCGATGAGATCAGGATCAACCAACAAAGAGTAATTAATGGAGCAGCCAGTGAGAAAGTCGATGATTTGATAAAAATCAGCATTCTGTGCCGTCTTTTCCACACACGCAATCATGTTGTGCTTGTTACAAGTACGAATATTTGCCATTTGAAAAGAATTGGATGTGCGTCGGAGGTTGGAAATTAAAAAATTTATGAATGAAAGTAAGTAAAGTGAGAGAAAAATGCAATTCAGTTGAGTATTTATAGGTTGCGACGGCTAACTAAAAAGTTACCGTTGTAAATACGTTTTTAGCGCAAAAACGTACGTTTGACCGTTGACCGAACGTTAGAACAGTACTTTGTTGTCTAAGCAGTACTTTCTAAGGCAAGCAGTACTTTGAGTTGGCTTAGCAGTACTTTCAATTTAAAAAGATGTCCAACTCAAATATGTGCAACGACAACCCTTCAACCTTGCAAACTATCTCTTCAAATCATCAAACCTCTGAAAAATCATTCATATCCTCCCCTCAAAGGTAGCTAGAGTGCTTCCAAATATCCATTCTACCCAAACCAGTACTTTACTTGATCACCAGTACTTTATATGTGATCCTCCCCTCAAAGATAGCTATGGGTTCATCATCCCAATTGTTACCACCAAAAAGTTAAATCTTGCCAAGTCAAAGCCTTTGGTGAGTAAATCTGCTACATTGTCATCAGTATGATCTTGACCACATTAATGTGGCCTTTGATCATAACAATCTCGAATGAAAGTGATGTCGAATCTGAATATGCTGGTCATTGAGTGGAAGCAGGATCTTCACAATGCAAATGGTGCTTCATTGTCATATGGATTTCAGTGTTCATGAAGTTAAATCCATAATCAAGTAATTGATTTTGCATCCAAAGAACCTGAGCACAACAACTTGCAGCTGCTACATATTCTGCTTCTGTAGAGGAGATAGCCACAATTGTTTGTTTCTTGCATTGCCAAGAAACGAGTCTTCTTCCAAGATATTGACATCCTCCTGAAGTTGATCTTCTATCATGATTGTCCCCAGCATAGTCACTGTCCGAAAAAGCTTCCAAGTGAAAAGGAGAGTCTTTAGGATACCATAAACCCAATTTTGGTTGATGTTTGAGGTACCTAAAGATCCTTTTGACAGCATGTAGATGAGAAACCTTTGGAGTGACTTGAAATCTTGCACACAGACAAACAGCAAACATTATGTCTGGTCTTGAAGCAGTTAAGTACGAAGACATCCAATCATAGACCTATAAAGATGTACATCAACATCTTCACCATCTTCATCTTTTCCTAGAGATTTATGAGCTTCAATGGGGGTGGATGCTGGCTTAATGGTTCTAAAGTCAAACTTGTTGAGAATATCTTTCACATATTTGTCTTGACTTAGAAAAATACCACCATTGGATTGCTTGACTTGAAGCCCCAAAAAGAAAGTGAGTTCACCCATGGAACTCATCTTGAATTCCTTTTGCATAAGATCTTCAAAATCCTTCACCATAGAAGGCTTGGTAGATCCAAAGATGATATCATCAACATATACCTGTACCAACATGATATCTCTTCGATCCTTCTTATATTAACAGCAGTTTTATTTCATTAAGCCCCCCTCTCCTATATCCATGTTTCAAAAGAAAAGTGGAAAGTCTTTCATACCATGCTCTTGGGGCTTGATGCAGGCCATAAAGCGCCTTGACAACTCTGTAGACCTTGTTTGGATGAGCAGGATCTTCAAAACCGGGAGGCTGTTTGACATACACTTCTTCTGTGATGTTGCCATATAAGAATGCACTCTTGACATCCATCTGATAGACAATGAAGCCCATGAAAGATGCAAATGCCAAAAAGAGTCTGATTGCTTCAATTCTGGCAACTGGTGCAAACACTTCATCATAATCCACACCTTCTTCTTGTCTGTACCCTTGTGCAACTAGGCGTGCCTTGTTCTTGATAATAGTACCCCGTTCATCTCTCTTGTTTCTAAAAACCCATTTAGTTCCAATCACCCTCTTGCCTTCTGGTAGGTCACATAACACCCATACCTCTTGTAGCTTGAATTGAAGTAGTTCTTCTTGCATCGCTTCAACCCAACTTTCATCTGCTAAGGCTTGAGAGATTTTCTTGGGTTCCTCTTGAGATAAGAAACAAGCAAACAAGCAGGTTTGCTGATCTTTGTGGTTAGTTCGGTTTTGTTTGTATATAAAAGATAGCAATGCTTGATGTTGGTTTGAAGTACTGTCTTGAAGCTTTCTTCTTGTTTGAACCCCGGCAGTACTTTTGCCAATAATTTGACTTTGAGGATGAATCTTATGAATTCTAAGTGTGGGAGTAGAGGGAACATCAATGGTAGGATCCATGTTGTTGTAGTCAGCTACTCCGCCTTCCTCAGCATCAAAAGAGTTTGTAGAGAAAACACCATCTTTTGAAATATCATCATCAGAATCTGTAGGTGTATTTCCAGTACTTTGAGGAGGTGTATTAGCAGTACTGAGAGTGAAAGTACTGTCAACACATTCTTTTCCCTTGTCAAGTGCTATTCTCTTCTTTTCCTCTTCAAAAGTAATCCTTTGATCATCATTATGAGCTTTGGCAAGAGATTCTTGATGCATCAAACTTACAAGCTCATCATGTAAAGCTTGTTCTGCAGAGGACAATGGAATTTCTTTGTCAGCAGTACGTTCCTCTGGATGCATAGGCTGAGCTGTATGAACAATGAACTGCTGGTCATCTAAGTCTTCAACATCATCCAAAGTAGAAACTTTGTCTCCTGAATTAGCATAGTTTTCTTTCCTAACAGGTATGTAGTTCATCGAAGGAGTTAGAAGGTCAAGATCAAACATCCAATCAGGACCTTTTCCCTTTTGATTCTCCTGATTCTCAAGAAAGTTTACATGAAGACAGTCTTGCACCTTTCTTGTGACCCTGTTATAGACTCTAAAACCTTTGCTGCTAGTAGAATATCCCAACAAATAGCCTTCTTCTGACTTGCCATCAAACTTACCCAATTGATCTAGGGTATTAAGTATAGTCAGTGAGCATCCAAAAGGTCTCATGAAAACTTGTTGTTGGGAGATTCTTCCCATTCAAATTTTCATATGGAGTCTTCATTTGAGGTAGTTACCAAAAACTATATTAAGCACATAGCAATGCGTTTAACTGCCTCAGCCCAAAATGAATAGGTAGAAGTGAGTCTGTAACATAGTTTCTAGCAGCTTCAATGGAGAGTCCTATTCTTTCGTTTATGCAACACATTTTGCTGAGGAGTCCTTGCAATGCTATATTCTTCTTGATTCCATTCTTGCACAAAACCATTTCATATGATGATTCTTGAACTCTGTTCCTATTGTCACACCTGATGGTCTTCAATTTTTATTCTTAACTGATTTTCCAAACCCACAACAAATCATTGAAGCATTCAATATGTTTTCATCCTTGTAGGCAAGAAAAACACCCAACTGAATTTGCTGCAATCATCATTGTACCACCAAGCAGTACTTCTTCCTATTTACACTCTCCACTGAAACAGGTCCAAACAAATCCATATGTAGCAATTCAAGAGGTTCTCTGACAGTTCTTTCTTCAATCTTCTTGCAAGATGCCCTGTGCTGTTTACCCTTTCTACATGCCAAACATGAGTGATCAAGCTTGAATGTCTTTGAAGGTAAACCCCTAACCAGATTGCCTTTAACCAACTTGTTGATATTTTTTGAAAGTGACATGCCCAGTCTTCTTGTGCATAAGACTCAGCTACATCCTCTGTTGCCTTGCAACCAAACAAGTGATTTCCACCAGAAGGGAAATATTCTTTAGATCCAGGCTGTAGACATCATTCTTTCTAGGAGCTCTAAGAATTACCAGATCTTCATCAACAAACTTGAACTTTGGAGATAGGATAAGACATTCTTTATCTGTGAAGAGAACATTGTGCTTCTTATCACAGATTTGAGAAACAGATAAGAGATTAAACTTGAGCTCTTCCACATAGCTAACTTTCTCAAAGTCTAAGCATGATGTCTTAATGGTTCCTTTTCCTGAGATTCTTCCACCTTTAGAGTCATTTCCAAAAGCCACATAACCACCTTTGAACTCTTTAAAATCAGACAACTTGTTCTTGTCTCCAGTCATACTTCCAGAGCATCCACTGTCAATGATAGCATAGTCCTTGAGATCTTCTTCTGGATTGCCCTGTACAAACAATTTCAAAGAATTAGACTCTTTTAGGGACCCAAGTCATAACTGACTTGGATACCCCTAATGGAGTTACATACTCAAATTGCTTGAGTGTGTAAGATCCATTATCCCTATTCACAGAATCTAGATAGTTCCCTTTTGGTCTCCATGTTTGTTTTGGATTTATCATTGCACTCTTTTTGACAGTTTGTGGAAGTACTGCTTGAGATCCAACAGTACTTCCCTTCTTAACCCAGATAGATTTCACAATTTTCTTGGGTCTATATGGTCTGTGAGGAGTCCTTGTAGTAGAGGACCTCGATGATGGTGAGTAACTTGAGATTCTAGGTCTTCTATTATCCATCCTTGGATAATAACTTCCATCAGTACTTCGTGAAAGTACTGCTTGTGGTACTCTAGATCTAGCAGTACCTTGATAAGTCACATTAGCAGTACTTTTTGAAGGTACTGTTTGTGTCATTGTTGGTCTAGCAGTACTTATCAACCCATCCCTTGTAAGTACTGCTGATGGAATAAAGGATCTCCTTTGGTGAGGGTACCTAGAGTTTCTTGAGAAATTACTATGGTTCACTCTTTGGATGTTGTTCCAAACTGGTCTTGTTTCCCTTGAACCCTGTGTTCCCTTAGGTTTATGAGTTTGGGTGTGTTTGAAGGTTCTTTCATGTAGGTTACAATCCTTAATTAGGTGATTAGGACTGTAACATACAAAACATAATTTACCCCCTTTGTTCCCAAGTCCCTTTGTCCTAGATTCTTGACCAACACTGTTTTGACTGTTTGGTGACCTGTTTTCAAAAGATGTTTCACTATTCTCTGAGTTAAAAGCAGTTTCCTTTTGACTTTCTGAAACATCAGTCTCTTCATCATCACTATCAACCCAATCTTCAATTATGACTTTATTTCTATCAATTGCTGATTGACTAGATTTTGTTTTCTCTTGATTAACAACTTTATTCCTAATGGCTAGTTCATCTATCCCTGTAAAGGAGACATTTGCCCTAGGTGGAATAATTGTACCTGTAGGTGGAGGTACTGCTTTGTAGGCCTTTTCTCTTTTGAAATTTTCGTACGCAGAATCAGTCAAAGTTTCATCCCCAGATGAAATGTCACTTTCCATACTATTGCTAGACTCAATCCCAAACCCTATACATGACTTATCAGACACATATCTTTGTTTGTTTAGGACTTCGTTTTGAAGTACAGAAGCATTTGGTCCATTTCTCAAGTTTTACTTTGAATCGTTCTCGTTCTTTTAGGCTGATCTCAATTCTTTTGTTTTTCTTTATTTCAAATCTCTTTATCTTTAAGTCATATTTCCATTTGTTCATACTTAATCACCCTATGCATATTCATTCTTTTCATGTGTTTTAAGTATGACCACTCTAATGACTCTAAGCACATTTGATATCTAGAATTTCAGTCCAGCTCTTTGAAATTATCTCAATTCTTTTTGATAGTTTCAAGCAACAGTTTATAAGACTTACTACATTTGGAACAGAAGGTTACATCTGAGTTTGTAGACCTCAAAGCTAGATGATACTAGTGGCATCAGTCAGCATTTGTTGCTCCAGTCAAAATCATATGTCCATCTTGTCCAAGTGCATGTGCTATGCATCAAACTCTATGCTCCATTCATCATGTGCACAACTCCAGTCACAGTGCCTTCTTAGCAATTTGTCTCTGGTTCAGCATAAATTCCTTGGTCCATCAATATCTTCATTATTGTCTGTTGCCCCAGGCTTTTGAGTTTTAATCTTCAATAGCCACAATCTCTTTTTCATTAACGACCATTGCTCTGTTTTCCTGGTATTTAGAATTCTACACTCTCTAGCAAAAATGAACTAACTTTTGACGGTTAAAGGCATTCAATTTTTTGACTTATCAAAGGTATTCCCATTCTTTTGGCTTGAGGTCTATGGGGTCTTCCTGTCTTCATCTTAAACTTCCTTATCCTTGATGTTATCCATAGCTTACTTGCCATCGAATGTCAATTTCTTCCATAAGCAATCATTCATATTTTGCAGCTGTCTTCATCATCATAGAGTTGTGGGCATAGATGCTTGTTGAGCAAGTAGGACATATGAATTTCAATTGTGTGAGAAGCACTGTTGGGAGCAGTTGGCACCTTTGCTCGAGATGCTTGAGTATATCCTTTTGGTTATGTGCTGGCTTCAGCAGTACTTTGTTTCAAAGTACTGCCTTTGACTTCTGTGGACAGAAAAGCAATGTTTTGAGAGTTTGAATTTGAGACACCCTTCAATTCATGCTCATACACCTTTAAGTTGTTGTAGAGATCATCAAAGTCTAACTCGTCTAATCCAGGTTGTCCCGAATCGTGGTAGCCATACATGCCACACAGATGGTGGCTTCCTTAGAAAAACTTCAAATTTGCATCTTCAATGGACACCGTGCATCATGTAATTCAAGCTTGCTAAGAATATGCTGAAAACCTTTCGTTTGCTGATTAGTTCTTCCCTGATCCATTAGTAAATTCTCTAAATTGTTGTTTCACAGATTCTTTTGCTTCTTCTTTGATGCTTTGTTCCTCCAAATCTTGTTTATGGCTTTCCATAAAGATCTGCATCTACAGCATCATGAAAACTGAGAAGATTGTCTATCAAGTATGGCAGAAAGCAGTATATTAAGGGTTTCTCATTGTTTCTTCTTGCGTTTGCAGCAGTGTAGTCTTTTGGATGCTGACAATGAGGGTGATGCCAAGATCGTTGTGGTTTGGTTTCCATTGGTGATTATGTCCCATAGTATGTGATCAGTGATAGCGATATACTGTCGCATCTTCATGGACCATAGGTCATATTCACCTTTCTTGATTATTATTATATCGGATTCATAAGGCAGTAAACGACGTGGTGGAGGGACTAGGTTTCTGTTTCAGACATCTTTTATGAGTTTAGAAAGATTTCGATTGATTAAAAGTTCTTCTAGATCAGAGTCTCTTCACAAGCTCTGATACCACTTGTAGGATCGATATTCCTTTATGAAACACTGATATACTGTCAACTATGCGGAATCTAGTTGGCAGTACTTAAGAAGAACTCACTAGTTTCTCAAACCGATTTCTATTATAAACCTTTTGAATCTGCCTAAATTGTAGATCCCTAATACAATACTAATTATTCTTAACTCGTGTTTTTCTATATCTTAATATCTTCCTAGAGATCCTTTTATAAACATAAGGATAACCTCTAGTAGATGTACAATCCTTGTATGACATAAACACTAATCAATACTAATCATTAAACTAACTGTTACAAGATAATTACTAACATAACCATTTAAATGATAATCCTTTAAGATTCCTTTATCCACGGCAGTACTTCGATCTTTGACTGGCAGTACCTTGACTTTCTACTTAGCAGTACTTTGACCTTTTGCTTAGCAGTACGTTGACCGATTGACTTGTTTTTCCCAACATCCGGGATAGCTCTCCATATAGTAATTTATACACCTAGAATAATAGTTACACAAATATTGTCCTTCTAAGTCTGTGTCTAGGATACACTTCAGGCTTAACTACTTAATTGGATATTGCCAATGGTTTATTGATTGTGTTGACTAGCAGGTGACCTAGATAATTCAACAAATAACATTCTGATTCCATTGGATAGTTGGACAAGTGGACTACTTGTGTATAGATTGCCATTAAGCGGTAAGTGGGTAAAGTCTCTATGAGCTAGGGTTTAACAAGATCACCATTTCATTAATCCCTAAAATAGATTATAATCAGCAAATAAGGATGCTTTATGCAGATGCTTTAATTGTGACATAATTAACGTGTCTAGGTCTTAGGATGATGTAACGCTATGTCTTAAAGAATGTATGCACCTCGAGAGAAGAAATTATTACCACTTAATTATAACCCAAACCAACCTTCTAATCGGATTAATAATGGTTAATATAGTTTTCTTATATAAGGTTTGACCGCTCTTTTATCTTTTGTTAATTAGCTTGCGTGGGTAATAGTGTCTTGAATTGATTGTAGTCACCAACCAAACCATGCCAGTCTCTCAGGCTGAAAACCCCCCTTTTCCCATTAGAATTAGGATTTAGACTGACATAGGTTTAACATAGGATTAGAATAGAATTAACATAGATTAGATAACCAATATATTAATTAAATTGATAGATTTAACCTCGCTCTCAGTGATCGACACCCTACTTACCACGCAACTACTACCGATCGGGTACAATGCCCGTTAAAGTGTTGTTTTTGGTTGAGTCGGCAAAATATAAATTTAAAACTTGAATCATATAAAAAACAACCCTACACTACAACACATCAGAAGGCTTAGGGTTGATCATTCAACAGAATTTCACCATAAGTACCACACCAACAAGGCAGCTGCATCGTACATACACGGCCGTAACGACGGAATAGATACATACAATCCGATCACATCCTTGTTCGTGTTTAACCAGCGGTTAAGATGAAGAACGATATAGGGTAGGGAGCTTTGAACTTTCACCAAAAGTCGTCATCCAACAAGGCAGCCGAGACATACATACATGGCTGATAATTGTCAAACGTGTGTCGTTATAATATATAGTATATCCTGTTAGATAAGAAAATTACTTTAGGAAAAGTAATAGTCTATCTTCTGAGTGTCGTATCCACGACGAGCGATGAATTGAAATCCATGTAAGTGTTTTGTTTGATGCTTGAATATCGATTATTATTGTTGGTTTTAAAACTATTTTTAATACTGAGAAAATTATACTAAAAATAATACTAAACAATAAAACTACAAGAATTATGCTAAAATGATCTAAAAAGATTTATAAGATGAAAATGCTTACTAAGTGGCGTGAAAAGTTCGTTAAGTGTGGATTAAGGTTTTACTTAACGAGTTAATTTCCTTAGAAAAGATAATTATTTCACTACGTTGGCTTATATTGATAAAAACCTCTTAAAAGATACTAATTACTAGATGTGTAGTTTAACTATTTTTCTGAATTTTGCCCTTTAAAACATTCAAACTACAAATCAAAATAATCGAAGATTATTAATCAATTAAACCTTTTTCAAATCTACACTTAATTTCCAAATCATAATATCACTTAACAAGCACTAATTAACTACTCACTACACATAATGATCAAATAAGCAAAGCTAAACATTTTATTCTAAGTCTATACTAATAAATTGAAAAAAGGATAGAAAATTGAACCGAATTGAAGAACCGCAAATAAACGAAAACCACCCGATTTAATAAGCTAAAGAAAATAATCAAATTCTTTCTAGCTTACTAAATCCTTAAGCTCCACGCCTCATGAGTAGACCGATACCAAAAATTACAAAAATAAACAAAACTGTTAAGGTTAAATAGTTTATAACAATTCAATATTTGCAATTCCTATTACATTAAACTACATGGGACCAAGAATCAATCTCCTAACCAAAACATGCTCCAAAAATTGAATTCTTAAAACAAAGCTGCCTATAGTCCAAATGTGGCTCCAATTTAATTCTTATACAAACCAACCATAAAACCAGTAAATGAATTTAAAGAGCAAGCGTACATAGCTTCAAACTTAATAAGCACAAATAGCTATCTCCAATAAGCAGAAATGATCATCGAAATAAGTCAGGAAATAGGTACATGAAAGATAATAGTAACGAAAAATCAAATAGAACAAAACAAGATAAAACCGATTAAGCTTTAACAACGAAATAAGCCTTTAATCACAACTTTGATCAAATAAGCTCATTCGAACATATAAGCTACGATAATAAGCAATCTAAACTAGGAGAGCAACTACAACAACTATTTTGTCGCCTTAGACTATGTATTATAAAACTAAACCACAGGAAAAACGTTTTCGGGAACACATTTAGCACTTAACATCACAAACTGGAAGGACTAATTAAGCTAATCTAGATCCAGATCACAAAATAAGCCACACAAAATTATTTAAGCATTAATAAGTAACGAAATCAGAATCTAGAACTCAAATTAGAATTTAAACGACTTAAATTGCAACTCATTTAAGCAAATAAGCTAATGAATGATCGATCTAAACAATATAAGCTCATATGAATTCAAATAAGCTATTTAAAAGCTTATTAAATCAGATAATAAGAGCTTTTAAGAACTCTTAAACAATATAAGCATGAAAATAAGCTAGATCCAAGCTTATTTGAGCTTATTATAACGAAAAGTCCTTGAAAACTAATAAGATTGATTCGGATAAGATTTAGAAGAGCTATCTAGAGACACCTTACGAGTTTAAGCAGATTTGAGGGTAATAAGCTTGAGGAATATGCATTCTCAAAATCAACTTAGATTTGACTAGTCAAGTGTGATGCGAAGAGGAAAAGAACGAATAAGCTAAAATAATAAGCAAACCACGATTTACAATAAGCTCAAACCATATTCGATACAATATCTCAATAAGCTCTCGAATTAAGCTTGTTACAATAAGCCAGAAATATGAAATAAGCTAACTATTACATTAATAAGCTAAAACTAACTAAAGAAAACTTTTTAAAACTAATTTCTAAAATCTAAAACTTAAGGGGAGCGAGTTCCTTAAATAGCCAAGTGGGGGGTACTTTTGTAAAATCAACCCAATCATTGCATAATAATCAGCTAATCATTGGCGTGGGTGTGTGATACCTCGGATCACCAGACTGAATTTCATTGGATTGGCCAACGGCTTGAAGCCCGTGGACTTCTCTTTACTTCAATTTACGCATTCATTATGTCGTTGATCATTTTTTTTTTAAATTGGAAATTGCATTTTGGAGTTCTCATCTTTGCGCCAGTGGCTTGGCTCTTCATTCGCCTAATTCATATTGGAGCTGGAAGCTGGCATGTGATCACTTGGGAATTAATTTCCCCTTACGTGACCATGACGTCACTTCCTTCAAATATTCAGATTTATCAAATTAGCTTTGGGCTTTTATTGGGCTTATGGCTTTAGTAATGGGCTAAGTTAACCATGGGTTGGACCGACTCATAAAATGGGTAACGGGTTGGCCCAATAAGCAACGAAGGCACCGTTGGACTCGTAATCTCATGCTCTTTCCAATGGCATGCTCGGGGAATTTTCACGACTTTATCTTGGCTTTGCGTAATAATTAAACTTGACCAAATCGAGCCCGATAATTCCTGTTTTTGCACCATTTTCAATCCTTTTACCCGCAAGACATAAAAATACCAAACAAACATATTTGCAAGATAATTATCAATATTTTAGCATTTTTAGTCCGATTAATAGTATTTTTCGGGGTAAATATGATGTGTGTTTTAGCACACATCAAATTCCCCCACACTAAGCCATTTTTTGGTACCGCACGCAATATTTATAAAACACGCCCGTAAATAAATAATTTAACCTCCCTTAACTTATGACCCCTCACAATCAAACAAGAACAGAAAAGGTCCATTAAGAAGGTTCAAAAATCATCTATTTCGAAAACGCCTCCGTTTTAACCACTTATTCAATAATAAGTAAAAACTAAGATAAAATTTTATAAATTTATTTATCAAGGCTTTAAGAATGGAAGTTCGACATCCTCGACTTTTCACAATCCCCAAACTAAGCTTAAAATGAAATCACAGTCAAATATAAGATTAGATGCTAACACCACTCATAAATGCTAATTGTGTACGCATAGCTACTTTTCGCCCCCTTATTTCTAAATCCTCTAAGGATTTTATTAATTATTATTATTGGTGACAAATAAATTATGTCCTTATTATATAAAGTAAACCCGGTTTAGCACCTTATAATTAGTTTGAAATCATTTCAAAAGAGACGATCTGGTGAAATAAGGTCAAATTTATGGGTTTCTAATTTCGCATGGGATTTAGGGGTTATCCTTTTTATTTCATCCGAAACAACTCAACTACGAGTCTAGAGACGGAGGCTTTATTTAGATAACCCCGAAGTCGAAATTTGGCTTTATTATTATTATTATTGCAACATTTTAATCCCCCGGTCCTTTAAATAACTACCACATCGATATGCGAGCCGACTATGGTCCAGGAGTCTTATTTCGACTAGGAGATCCTCGACCTTTTTGAAAACTGTCACATCGGTATGCGAGCCGACCATGGTCCAATAAAATTTTATCAGTCTCGGATTTACTATTATTATTGTTACCTCCACCCTTTAAACGACTGCAACATCGGGCGTCCTAACCGACAAGATGCAGTGGTCTTATTTTTTCATCGGTTTAGCACATTATTATTTTTATTATAGCCAAATTTCAAGTCCTGTGGTCTTTTAACTACCAAGACATCAGGCATCCTAACCGACAAGACCCGGTAGCCTATTTCCTCACAACACTGACAACACCTCAATGTGTACCTTACTTTCACCAGAAGGAATTTTTACGAAGGGATCTAAACTAAGAATCGCAAAAACCAAAGTAACTTTATTTATTTAACAATTATATAACGTTTATTAAGCTGGTGGGAGCAAAAAGCCACAATTAACCTCTGTGAGCTCTAAAGAGATCCAACTACTCCACGCTTAGCATCTAACTTATATTTAACTCTATCATTTTTCATTTTTTGCAAAATTTTAAAGTTTAGCAAACGCTTAGTCTCGAAAGCTAAGGGGAAAGCTAGAGTGCATAACTCGGTCAAGTCAAAAGCTACCTAGTTCTACGGGCCTACTTATTTCTATATTTTTATATTTTCATCATTTTTTCATTTTTTTTAAATTCTAATAAAACAATAAAATTTTAAAATTTTAGTCAAAATGGGGTTGCAAGGGACACAGCAAGGCACATGTATGAGCACATTTCGATAGAAATCCCCCCACACTTAGAACAGAACATTGGCCTCAATGTTTAAAAATATCGGGTATTACCTCCACACTTAAGGACAAAAAAGGCAAATTTTAGTAATTCCAAGTGTGAAAGGAGAAACACAATAAATATACATGATCAAGATTGAGGATTCCAAAAATAAGCAAAAGATCAAAGACCGGGTGATTGGAGGATTGAAAACAAGCACGGGTCTTCACGATCTTAAGGAATCCTACAAGCAAAAACGGTCATAGAAAGAAGCACGCCCCCACACTAGGGCTATAAAATCACACATTTATTTATTAAGAAAATAGAAAGAAGAACAGACACGGGTTGCCTCCCGATAAGCGCTTGTTTTTGTGCGAGTCTCTAGCTTGACTCTCCCTGAATTCCTTTGTCCTTGGGGTAGAAAAAGAAGAATGGAAAAATCTTCATCGGACCTACATTCAAAATATTCGGATGAACATTAATGATCTTGAAAGTTTTATAGGTCCGATGAGATAATCCTAGAGTGAAAGAGTGAACTCCTTTTGAAGTGAGTATCCCGGGATTGAAAACTTTGTCTTCATTTTCGGATGAAAATGATAATAAAGTCTCAATCATAATTAACTCCAAAAAGAACAGGAGTTCTTGATCAGAAGAGATAGATAGAAAGTTATTATCCTCAAAAAGTGTCTCAGATGAGATATTCATTTTAAAATCCTTATCTTTTGATTCATCATTAAAAATCTGAGTTCCAACCAAAATGAATATGCCAGGGTTGAACACCTTGTCGTCATTCCCGAAAGGAGATGAAGACAGATTAGCAATCTCAGATGACTCAGATTACTCCTCAGGAAGAGTCGAGTCACTTGTGAGTGACTGAGGGGTTAAAACATTTGATTCAACAATATTAGCTTCATCAATTAAACTCTTTGTTTTAGAATCCTTGGTTTTATCATTTTTAGAATGAGTGTCATTATAAGAGTCACCATACAAAAGCTTTTTCCATTCATCATTATCGGATTTAAGGTCAAAAAGATCAACATCGTCATCTCCCGGTGGAGATGAGTAAATGAGAGCAGGTTCATCGGCGAACCTCTCGAGAACGGGATCAATAATATCAATATCAGTCGTAGGTGAAGAAACTGTAGACGGATCTCGGTTAAGCAAATATTCAATTTCTCTAAGATCAGCTTCAGGATCAAAATTATCGTCCTCATTTCCCGGTGGAAATGGGTCAAGAAGAGCGAGTTGTTCATCGGCGAACTCCTCAAGAAGAGAATCACTAGTCTCGACAAGTGGAGGACTAGGAGAAGAATCCGATGGAAAAGTGTTACTGCCACTAATCGGCTTATCTCTTGAAAAATCGATAATATTGATGCAATGAACGAATTGAATATCACTCGAATTATTTTTTGAAGATTTATCAGTATAGAACACGACTTCTTCATTCCCGACTCTTAAAGTTAATTTTTCCTCGTACAGATCCACAAGAGCTTTTGTAGTGCGCAAGAAAGGTCTCCTTAAAATGATAGGAACTCTAGGATTAGCCTCAAAATCAACGATAATGAAATCGGCAAGAAAATTGATTTTTTCCACTTTAATAATAACATCTTCAGCTATACCTATCGGAAATGTGACAGAACGGTTAGCCAGTTCAAGAGTCATCCGAGTGGGTTTCAGAGGTCCGACCCCAAGTTTCTCATAGATCGAAAGAGGCATAAGGTTTATGCTTGCTCTAGAATCGGCTAAGGAGTTGTAAACCTCAAGATCTTGTAGGATACAAGGAATGAGAAACTTTCTGGGATCTTTAAGCTTTTTGGGAACCTTATTAAGAAGGATAGCAGAACATTCAGCATTTATCGGAGTATTTGCTAACTCTTCTAATTTCTCTTTGTCTTTCAATAAATCTTAACACTTTAGTGAATTTTGGAATTTGAGTTAAAGCATCCATAAAACTGATATCAAAATAAATTTGCTTCAATATTTTTAAAAACTTAGATATTTGAACATCATTTTTATCAAGAAGTTTGGTCTTATTAAGCCTCGAAGGATATGGAATCTTAGGTTGATGAGAGTTGGGCTTAGGATCTTCCTTTGTTTTTGGTGGTGACACTGGCTGAAATCTTAGAGGTGGGACATGTATGGTACATCTTGGGCTTGTAATATGCACCTCGTCCATTAAAGTCTCCGGTTCTTTTTCCACTTTCACCCTAGGAGTAGGATGAACAGGGGGTGGAATAGAAGGTTCAGCAGTAGTCAATCTACTCCTTGTCATAATAGAATTAACTTGCTCTCTCGGGTTAGGCTTAGTGTTGCTCGAAAAAGCACCCTGAGGTCTTTCCATGAAAACCTTTTGCATTTGATCCATCTTATTTGACATATTAGTATTTTGAGTTTTCAAAAGTTGCAATTGTTGGTTATTATAATCTTGCATTTGTTGCATTCTAGCTTCAGTCGTTCTCATAAGTTGATGCATCATTTCTTCCATGGGTGGAACATTTGACTGAGCTTGAGTCTGATTATATCCTTGATTTTGGTTGTAATTATTTCATTGGTTATAATAATGAACCCTGTTTTGATTATAACCTTGGTTTTGAGAACCTTGGTTATATAATTTTGATTCTGGTTCCTGTTTTGATTATTTTGATAATTTCCCTGATTATGACCTTGATTGTTTCCCTGATTGTTTCCATGATTATTTTGATTCTGATTATTAAATCCTGGTGGTCCGTGGTAATTATTAGAACGATAGCTAAGCAGATTATGTTTACCTTGGGGTTGGTAAGAGTTACTACCCGCATTATAGGTACCTATAGTAGCATATACATCCTCTTGAGTGTAGCCACTGGCGGCTTAACACTCATAATAAGCATGCGGACCACCACACGTCTCATAACCGTTTTGTATAGAATTAACTGGTTGGTGCAGAGAGAGAAGAGCTTCAACTTGCTTAGTGAGAGAGGTAATATGAGCATCTTGAGTCGCGCTCCCAGTAGCACTTGCTACTTGAGGTTTGTTTCTAGAAGTTTGAACTTTAGATTTGTTTTCAATAATAGTCAAAGCTTCTTTGGGTAATTCTTTTGTCAAAAATTACCATTAGCTGGCAGATTACGAGAGTCCTCTCAATTGAATTTAAGTTGTTGTAGAAAGAATCTATTTGATGGAAGGAAAAAGCCATGATGGGGTACATTTGTTTAAAAGATTCGTTAAAATCGTCCATGCTTCGTCAAAAAAGTCCTCACCGAATCTTTGTGGAAATCTCGTGATTTCATTTCGAAGATTGATGGTCTTAGAAGGAGGAAAGAAACGGTTCACGAACTTGGACACAAGATGGTTCCAAGTTGTGATAGAATTTGGAGGTTCTTTTTCAAGCCACGCCCGGGCTGCTCCTTCAAGAGAGAATGGAAATAATAACAGTTTGACAATCTCACTCGGAACGTTATTAAGTTTAACTGTTTGTGTTATTTTCGTAAATCGTCGAATATAAGAATGAGGATCATCATTTTCAAAACCATGAAAAGCGATGGCGGTTACTAAATTAAGTAAACTGATCTTCAATTCGAATTGATTAGCAAGAATGGGGGGTACAACGATTACATCCCTTACACCAATCGTAGTGGCCTGAAGTAAAACTCCCTCCATCGAACGGTAGGTCCGGTATCGGACCTGTGGTGAGCTTGTCCAAGCATATTGTTTCTAGATTAAAAAGATTGATGTTCACTAGAGACACTTCGATTCACTTTGACTTAATAATCTTTCTTCAGGATCTTCATAGGAGAAAAAAAAAAGGACTCTAGCGGAGAGACGTGTGCTCATCATGCACTATATAGACGGATAAGATAATATATAGAAAAAGAAAATAAAATGAAAATATTTTTGGATTTTTTAAAGATATTAAATATAAAATGTTTTTTTTGGATTTTTTATTGTTTTTATATATTTTTGTATTTTATATTTTTAATAGGTTCAAAAATAACTTTCAAAGAGAAAGGATCTTCAAGGCATCCACCGTGAAACAAAATGTGATGATCATAGCAAAATCTCTCCGGCAGCGGCGTGATTCGTCCCGAAAGACTAGTCGAGTAATATAATATAGTAATCACGTCGGATACAAATTACTTTAGGAAAAGTAATAATAGATCCTCTGGATGTTGTGTCCCAACGAGAGATGAATTTGAAATTTACAAAAGTGTTCCCAATTTAATGCTTGAATATCTTTTAATTTTTGGTTTTTATATAAAACTAGAGATAGCGATAAACTAGATTACACTAATTAGTAAGCAAGTTAATAAGATGAAAAATATATAAAGAAAAATATGCTTGTCAAGTAAACGTGATTATATTCTTAAGTGTGAAGTTTTAGATCTTAATGACGAATTAATATCCGTCTAAATAATCGTTTCCTCAAAACGCTGGCTTAATATTGAAAACAACTTTTTATAGAGATATTAATTACTAGTTTAATGCCTACAGTAATCATTACGCTATGTGCCTTTTCGACTAATAAAACACTAAACTAAATAAATTTTACAAATTATTAATCACTAGTCACTTATTAAATTTCACACTTAATTCACTATTTACCAACTTACTTAACAAGCATATCACAAAAGTACTCACTAGTGATCATAACTACACTAAAATCAACAAATAAAACAACAATAATCATAACTAATTTAGACATGGCAATAATTATAAACATAGATAAATAAAAGGATAAGGAAAAGATAAAACCCATAATTAGCTCGGCATGACCAGGAGACAATAGATATGAACGCATACTCCATAGTGCGAAATAAAACCAAACTAATCCAAATCTCAATCCATAACGCCATAATCTCCAAATGTAAATAATGCTACTAACCAAAATACCAAAATAAGCTACGAGCCACTAATCCAACAACTAATGTAAAATGAAGTGGAAGTCTATATCCGAACCAATAAGCTGACCACGAAATAACAAATCAAACGAACCATTCAAACTAAAGATGACATCAATTGATTATAAACAAACCCAAATCTGGGTAACTCATCCAACCTTCGATCCATAAATAAATATCATTCGAAAACTTACTGTATAAATATACCCGATCTACCAATACAATGCCTCCACATGTTTTTGATATTGCTTAAAATGAACGCATTAACTTTCTCCACGCATCCTCGTCATACTTCAATTTATAACACAATTGAGAAATAAAAAGCAAGTCACGTGTTGCTCCATTATTGGCCAAACAAATATATAGTGGTGAGTCATGTGAGAGGTCATGAATTAATTTAAGGTCACATGATCTCACTTTCTTCATTTGCTCACTTGAAACCCAATTTGTTATTAACCTTTAGCTACTTGGGCTTTGCACTTTGTTGGGCAACCGATGGATTCATTCATTTCTCTTTTAAACTTGGGCTTTGATTTTCTGGTGGGCCGAGTGTAATATAGTCTTGGGCTGGATTTAAACTTGTATAATAATTGGACTTCGATAAATATGGGTCGGTCCGATCCATATAAATGGTGTCGGGCCGGCCCAATAAAAGATGAAAGCACCGTCAGACTCAAAATTTCACGCTCTTTCCAATGGCATGCTCGGGAAATATTAACGACTTCGTCTTGGTCTTGAATAATGAGAAAACTTGATCGAAACGAACCCGTAATTACCCATTTTTGCATTGTTTTCAATCCTTAGTACCTACAAGACATAAAAATACCAAACAAACATATTTTCAAGATAATTATCCATATTTTATTATTTTTAGTCCGATTTATAGTGTTATACGGGGTTATAAAGATGTATGTTTAAGCACACATCAAATTCCCCCACACTTCGCCATTGCTGATCCCACACGCAATGTTTATAAAACACGCCCAAAAATAAATAATTAAAACCCCCCTTAACTTATGACCCCAGAAAAGGTCCATTAAGAATGTGCAAAAATTATTTATTTTGAAAACGTCCCCGTTTTAACCACTTTATTCTATAGTAGATAAAAACTAAGATAAAAATTAAATAACATTATTTAAAAGGCTTTAAGAATGGGAGTTCGTCATCCTTGATTTTCATAATCTCCAAAGTAAGCTTAAAACGAAATCACACATAAATATAAGATTAGATGCTAACACTACTCATAAATGCTAATTGTGTAAATGCAGCTACTTTTCGCTCCCTTATTCCTAGATCCTCTAAGGATTTTATTATTATTATTATTGGTGACAAATAAATTATGTCTTTATTATCATAAAGTAAACCCGGTTTAGACTATAAATAGTTTGAAATCCTTTCCTAAAGAGACGATATGGTGAGAATAAGGTCCACATTAAGGTTCTAATTTCGCATGATTTAGGGGTTATCCTTTTTATTTCATCCGAAACAACTCAACTACGAGTCCAGAGACGGAGGCTTTATTTAGATAACCCCGGAATTAAAATTTGGCTTTATTATTATTATTATTATTGCTACATTATTATCCCCCGGTCCTTTAAACAATTTCCACATCGGTATGCGAGCCGACCATGGTCCAAGAGTCTTATTTCGACCAAGAGATCCTCGACCTTTTTGAAAACTGTCACATCGGTATGCTAGACGACCATGGTCCAATAAACTTTAATCAGTCTCGGATTTATTATTATTATTATTATTACCTCCACCTTTTAAATGACTGCCACATCGGTATGGGAGCCGACCATGGTCCAGTGGTCTTATTTTTGCTTTGGTTTATTACATTATTATTATAGCCAAATTTCAAGTCCTGTGGTCTTTTAACTACCTAGACAACGGTAGCGAGCCATCAGGAATCGGTAACCTATTTCCCCACAACACTGACAAAACCTCGATGTGTACCTTACTTTCACTAGAAGGAATCTCTACAAAGGGATTTAAACTAAGAATCGCAAAAACCAAAGTAACTTTATTTATTTAACAAATATATAACGTTTATTAAGCTGGCGGGAGCAAAAAACCACAATTAAGGACTTGAGTGAAGCTTGAGTGAACGATGGACAAAAAGCCACAATTAAGGACTTGAGTGAAATGGATGAGTGGTATAGTGGATTGGATTTGGACTTAAGGTTTGTAAAAGGGTTATGGTTTAATATAATTCAAGTTATAATGGGCTGACCCAGCCCAATAAATGGGTACGGATTGGCCCATTAAAA
>BQNB010056786.1:0-31944 GCA_026074375.1 Tanacetum coccineum
TACTCATGTCTAATTGAGTACCCAAGGCACTTTGTAGTGATTGCCAGAATTTGGATATGAAATGACTGTCACGATCCGAGATGATGGATATTGGCACACCATACCGGGAGACTATTTCTTTGATGTACAACCTGGTAAGGGTTTCCATACTATCTGTTTCTCGAGTAGGTATGAAATGTATGGATTTTGTAAGGGGATCCATGTCCGTTTGATGTTTTGGGATGTTTTGTAATGAAGTCCATTGTTATTCTTTCCCATTTCCACATAGGAATCTCTAGTTGTACCAGTAAGCCGGATGGCTTCTGACATTCTGCCTTAACTCTAGAACATGTCAAACATATGCCAACATATTCTGCGATGATTGCCTTCATGTTAGGCAACCAATAGAGTTTCTTTAGATCCTGGTACATTTTGTCAGAACCCGGGTGAATGGAATATTTTGATTTATGAGATTCATGCATGATCAAGTACCTCAGATTACCAAAGAGTGGTAACCAGATTCGGTTCTTAATACAATGAGTTCCATCAGGACGTACTTCAAATGCTTTGTCTAATCCTCATAAATTCTCAGCCTTGATGTTTTCTTCCATGAGTGTTGCAGTTTGAGCTTCGAGAATCTGTGATGGTAGTTTTTGATGAACGGTCATGATTAATGATCTGATTCGGAGTGGTTTGATTTGTTCCTTTCAGCTTAAGGCATCTGCTATGACATTTGCCTTTTTAGGATGATAGCGGATCTCACAATCATAATCTGTAAGCAATTCTAACCAACGGCGTTGCCTCATGTTTAGTTCTTTTTGATGAAGAATATGTTGGAGGCTTTTGTGATCAGTGAAAACTGTACACTTTGTACCGTATAGATAGTGTATCCATATTTTAGGAGCAAACACTACTACACTTAATTCAAGATCATGAGTGGTATAGTTTTCTTCATTAGGCTTAAGTTGTCGGGATGTATATGCAATAACCTTCTCTCTTTGCATTAACACTGCTCCCAGACCTTGATGGGATGCATCACTGTAGACAACAAAATTGTCATTTCCTTTGGGTAATGCTAAGATTAGAGCTTCACATAGCTTAGCTGATTCTTGGTCTTCGCCCCAGATATACTTCTTGTTTCTCTGGGTTAATTTAGTCAAAGATTTTACAATCTTCAAAAAATCTTTGATAAATCTCCGATAATAGCTGGTAAGTCCTAAGAATTGATAAACTTCCGTGGGTGTAGTGGGAGATGCCCAATTCTTAACTGCTTTAATCTTGGCGGGGTCAACATGAAGTCCTTGACTATCAATTAAGTGTCCAAGAAATTATACGATACGAATCTAAAAATCACATTTGGAGAACTTAGCATACTTCTCTTTCTTGAGTAATTCTAGGATCATTCTCAGATGATTTGCGTGTTCTTCTTCATTACAAGAGTAGATGAGAATATCATCGATGAACACTATCATAAATTTATCCAAGTATGGTTTACACATACGATTCATGAGATCCATGAATACAGTAGGTGCGTTAGTTAAACCAAATGACATCACTTGAAATTCATAGTGTCCGTATCTTGTTCTGAAAGCAGTCTTAGGAATATCTTCATTCCTCACTCTCAATTGATGATAACCTGATCTTAGGTCAATTTTTGAGTAAACGCTTAAACCTTGAAGTTGGTCGAATAAGTCATCGATCCTGGGTAATGGGTAACGATTCTTTATGGTAAGTTTATTCAACTCCAGGTAATCAATACACATTCTGATAGATCCGTCTTTCTTTTTGACAAATAAGATAGGAGCTCCCCAAAAGTACTTGGTCGAATAAAAAAATGGTCTGCTAACTCTTGAAGTTGGTTAGATAGTTCCTGCATTTCTGAAGGAGCTAATCTATAAGGTGCTCAGGCTATAGGTGCTGTTCCGGGAATTAAATTGATTTGAAATTCTATTTGACGAACTGGGGGTAAGCCAGGTAGATCTTCAAGAAAAACATCTGAGAATTCTCTGACGATTAGGATATCTTCTAGTCTTTTCTCGTCTGACTTCTTCTCCATTACTTGGATTATGAAAACTTGACAACCTCGAGATATATATCTTTCGGTTTTTATACAGGATATGAGATTTAGTCAGGTTTTACTTTGATCACCTCGAATGAATAAAGTTTCACAGTCGATAGGAATGTGGACGACTTTCTCGTCACAGAGAATTTTGGCATGATACTTGGACAACCAGTCCATACCTATGACAACGCCGAAACTACCGAGTTTAATCGGTATGAGATCAATTTCGAAAGATTGATTTAATAATGTTAGGATTGCACCCTTAATAACGGTGTTTATGCTTAATAGGTTTTCGTCAGCCATTTCGATATCGTAAAAGGTATCTATTATAATAGGCGGGATTTTTACCATAGAGGCAAGAGATATGGATACAAAGCTTTTATCGGCTCTGGAATCAAATAATACTCTAGCTAGATGCTGGTTTAAGAGAAACATACACGTGACTACATTCGGGTCTTGATGAGTATTTCTATCCCTTAGCATGTAGGCTCTTCCCTGGGCATTGATGATGGTATTTTGGCACTAATTTATATAATTCCCTTTCTCTCCACAGGCATGACAAATAACTGTTACTGGTAGCTGATTACTTCCAGTGGCTGGCCTTTTGTTTCGGCAGTTCTTGGTCAAATAGCCCACCTTGTTGCAAGTATTGCACTTAACAGTACAAGGTCCTATGTGATGTAGAACACATCTTTTACACAATGGGAGGTTTCCAACATACCTATTATTTTTAGCCAGAGTGGCAGCATAAGCTCTGATAGCTTCTTGCCTTCTGTTTTGTTGTGGTTGGTGATTATTGTAGCGATTGTTGGTGTTGGTGTTACGGTAATTGTTGTTGTTCTGGTAGTTGTTGTTGTTGAAAGTTCTTCTATCGTCAAACTATTGTTTGTGATCACTTGATACTTGCACCGAAGTATGTTTTGTTACCTGATTCATTAGCCTTTAGGCTACGTTAATGGCTTCCTTTAAAGTTTGAGGCTTTGAGGAGGTAACATTTCCTTCCATACTTCTAGGTAACCCTCTGATGAAAGCTTCCAGGAGTTTCTCGGTGTTTGGTACCATGTTTGGGCATAGGACTACTAATTCTTGGAATCTTCTAATGTAAGGTTTAAGATCATTTCCCTTTACAGTCAGATTGTAAAGTTCATCTTCCATCTTTCTGACTTCAGTTCGGGGACAATACTTATTTGTCAAGAGCCTTTTCAACTCAGTCCAGGTGATTTAATTGGCTTGATCTACTCCCATAGGTTGGGCATAAGCATTCCACCAGGATAAGGCATCGTCAGTCAGGGTCCCAGTAGCAAATGTCAATTTGTTTTCTTCGGCACATTTGCTATGAGAAAATACTGATTCGGTCCGTTCAAACTAGCGGATGAGGCCAATTGCTCCTTTCATACCATTAAAGTAGAAAGGTTGACAGCTAATGAACTCTTTAAAGTTTCCCCTTTTTTGCTACAGGAGTTCCAGTAGGTCCGGTGTTCCTGTTAGGATTACTAGTACTTGCCTTTGTTGCAGCTTGTGCTTCCAGAGCCGCGGTGACACTATCAGCAACTAATTTCTTAATGGCAGCCTGAGTCATGGCCGGTGCTTCAAATGTTGACGTCCTTTTGGGGCATTCTTTCTATATAAGATGTAACACCCCATTTTTTCTTATAAGCAGCGGAAGGCTAATCAGGGGTATTACTTCATGGATACAACAATCTTAATCATAGAAAATGACTCAAACCAGTCGTTGTTCAATAGATACGTTATCATTCATTTAAAATCAGAGAGTTTTACAAGGCAGGTCCCCAGAATCAAGTTACATTCACAATGTGAATGATTACAAGTTTTAGCCATTCTTCTAGTCATTCCACTCCGTGCCATAGTTGCTCAATTAATTGTCGATAAACATGCTAAAAAGCTATCACAATCGGTTGAGTAATAATTTATAGGTTTGAAATGTAATTGTTGATTAACACAGTCATCATAAGTTAATTGTTATAAATGTATAGTAGTCATAGTAAATGCGTTTTAGTGTGGTATTGGGTTACGTTGTTAACACCCGTTATTGGTAATAATTGCACGATACAATTATCATGGGAAAACTGGTATTGCATGTATAATGATTATGGGTTTATTTACGTTATTTGTCTAGTTATTTGTTATTTTATTGTCTAAGCATGACACACAAAACAGAACTGGTGTATTATATATATACCCATATTGATGTGATATATTATATTTAATATATATTTTATATATATTATATATTTATATTATATATTTAATATTTAATATATATAGGGATGGGATCAGACGTAAACCTTATTTTGGTGGATCACTAGAAAAACCAAACAAAAGCCCTAAAAAAACCAAACAGATTGCCCTAATTTTTTAGGCTAAAAATTGTTTTTTTCAGGCAAATATGGCCTCGATGTACACTCTGTAAAAACAAAAAATACAAACAGATGCCCTAAAAAAAAAATAGGCATTTTGTTTGATTTTGTTAGGGCATCTGTTTGGTTTTCTGGGTTTTCTAGCAAAATTTGGTTGTCCCTAGACCCATCCCTTTTATATGTTTATATAATATAGTATATATATATATAAATGGCCTCTCGGTGAAGGTAATTGCCATATCACCTATGAAAATTCCAAATATAGTGTGTTTGGTAACCTTCCGGCTCCAAACAGGATTCGTCAATCACCCGATAGATTCTATCCAAAATTTTGCGTTCACCCGTAAGTGATTAATGGTCCATGATAATGAGGGACTTTTGGCATAAAGTAACTTAGACATTAATTGTAATGGTATATCAGGTTAGCATTTAATCTAGAAAAACACTTGTATTCGTAATTTATAACATGTATCCCCGTCACGGGTTTATGAAAACATTAAAGAGATTAAAAGTGAGCCTATGAACTCACCTGATAGGTAGTTGTAATAATTATTCCAAAATGAAAGCTGACGACCTTATCACAATCTTAACAGGGAAGGTGATATAGCAAAATGATAATACACAGCCACGTCATGCAACCTAAAGTAAATATGTCAAGTCTTAGGTAGATTGTACACTAGAACTTTGGTTTAGAGAGTCTAATATTGTTATGTGTTTGATTGGAAAGTTTGGAATTATTGTATCACCGTTCGGGCTATCATAATTCAGAAGTCATTCAGTAAACGTTTGAGGAGCTAGGGCACTTTAAATTGTAAACCCAACAACTCTGTCAGAACGTAATACCAAGATGAAACCCCTTAATATGAAGCTCTCTAGTATTGTGATACGATATAATCGGTTTTAAGCGTTTTGATCAATATCTGGAAATTTTAAGCACGTCAAGCGTTAATTAAAGTTATATTTTGTAAGGTTTTGAATACATTTTTATACTTTTTCAAAATTTTACATTTTAGACCCTTGAGAATGAAAAATGGCAAAATATACCCTTGGAGTTTGCACTTTTACAAGTTTGGTCCTTCTAGTTTAAAAGATGTACAAAGTAAACCTTGTACTTTCGAAAGTGACATAATAGACCCTTATAGTTATAACTTTGATAATATGAACATTTTTCAGTACCTTTTAGTTATAAGTTTTTAGAAAAAGTGTACAATATATACCCCTTGCTTGGAACTACTTTGCAACAAACAGTACTAAAATGCCAGGCATGCTTATTTTAAGTTTCTAATGCTATTTTCAGTTATAGGGCTTATTAATATAAGCTAAATTATCAATATTTAACGTAACGAAAGTTCAGATTAACGATTCGTTAAGCTAGAAATACAAAAATGTTGAATTAGGGTTTTATATGAAATCGCGTATAGGTTTTTATTTCCCAAATTCTTCATTAATCATTTAAAGTTGTTAATATTAACATTAGTTAAGCATGTTTGGATAGAGTATAACAACATTTTATCATTTTATCGTTTAGATTTATGAAAAACAATGAAATTAGGGTTTCTGTGTACAGGTTTATGGATCAAAATGAAGAAAATGGCATGAATATGAGTTATAAAAACTTTAACAAGAGTGTTATTTAGTGTCATTATTGAACATTGTAAGATGTGAGGAGCTGATGTGAACTACCAAAACTGGGTTTGAGCTTATAGCTTGGAAAAAGGTCAAAATCGGGACATTTAGCTTCGTACGCCTAGAATAACGATTCTGAGGCTTCAAGGCTTCAATACTTCTCTTAATTACTTCTCTTGGATCTTCTTAAGAACTTATGGATCAGAGAGTTGCTGCCATTAATGGGTTATAGAGGAGGAAGTGGGGGATAAGTTGAAATGAAAGGTTTAGAGTCCTATTTATAGACGAATGGCTCCTTGGTGACCAAGGGAGCTTAGAGATCTGGTTAGGACACATATGAGAGCTAGAGGGTGATGTGGAGAGGCTATGTGATGAGTCTTGAGGTCTAAAGGTGGTAGGATTACAAGGTGGAAGTGGTTTTGGTACTTGTGGTAGCCGCGACATACTTAGGGGCTAAGGGTGGTCATGTGGCTTCAATTTTAACCAAGGAATGATGATAGCAGCTGGGTAATCTGCTTAGGAAGGTAGAGGTGCTTGTCATTAAGGTGCTTATGTGATGAGAGGTATTTAACATGGGTCATTTTGCAAAATGAGGGGCTCGCGGTTATTTTAGGGCTCGAATAGGATTTATAGGCCTTGGTTTTTGAGCACACTTGAGTTATAAACGTGGATTAATGTTTATAAGGATTGTATTATGGATTAATAACAAGAATTGATAGGTGGTTTGGGTTTAAAATGGGTGAAAACGAGTAGACGGGTTAAAAGTTCAAATTAGGGCACGTTTAGGGTTTCTTGGATTTGATTTGCATACAAATGAAATGAAATGATGAATTAATGATTGTATATGATTAGTAATGTTGTAATTTATGTTATTACAACATAAAAAAAAATAAAAAAAAAACAAGTGATAAAAAAAAAAAAAAATTATTTGAGTGTTGGTTGAAGTTTAAAACTGGATAAACTATCGAGAAATGGGTCATGTTTAGTATTTTGTCGGGTTAGGTTTCTAGGTCATTTCATGATATCATATGAATTGAGGATGTAAATCGAAGTATATGACTTCCCCCCCCCTCATGTTTGTAACTTGTTCTTGATTGGATTATACAAGATTCATGGAAAATGGAAGTAAAATGGCTATTGGATATAGGTGCTTAATGAACTGTAAAGGACTTGTACCTTATTGTAGAAGGGAAGTATCTATTCAAATGAGACTGTTATATGATTTGTATATATGCTTTAGTAGCTTGTACATTCGCTTTAGATATTAACTTCTCATGAAATTAGGGTTTAAAGGCATACGATAACGGTTTAAAGCCCGTCTTGATATAATGTTACGAATGGTAGACTATATGAGTGAGTAACGTACTTTGTAATAATGATATTAAGATATTGACTTGACATGTTATGATGTTTGCTTGACATATAAATAGATATAGATGGCATAGGTAGGTTGCGTGAGCTAGTCTACTTTAGTTATGCAAGTTACATTGCATATTGAGATATTGGCAATGCAAGTAATGTAATGAAGCAAAAAATTTCATGTACAATTGTGATCATAGTAAATTCTTTTTTTTATTAAAGATTGTATTTGCATGTGATGAAAATTCTAGGTTGTTATAGTCTCACCACTTTCAGAAAATCTCTTCTTGAGATTTAGTCGATTTCCTTTTTTATTTGATTGCCGAAGAAATGTCAAGGAATGATTATGAATTATAAGAGAGTTGCTAACCATGTGATGAAGGTAATAATGATAATGATTAAGTAAAGAAAAGGAATTATTTGTACAATTGGATCAAAAGAAACTTGTTTGTACGTATGCTATATACTTAAGATACTTATTTTATATTTGGTCTCTTACAAAGAGAAGCGTCTAAATGCCTTTGTATACTGAGAATTTAAAATTCATAGTTTAGTGATTTATATTTTCCTTATTCAATTGATGAAGCGTTACTAATTCATTTCAATTAAATGAGATCATAAATCGTCTTTCATAAGCATAAAACATGATATCAATAATGGTATAGGTTTAGAAATGATATGATAATGAAAGGTAAGAATAAATTTGTGAGGATATTACTTGTATGACGGTCCATATAGTCGAGGATTGATAATTTATGTTTCCAAAGGTATTGCGGAGAGTATTCAGAGTTGAAACATACATAGAAATTAATGAGATTGATCAAACGGTGTCATAAGTTTTGATATCACCAGATAACAAGATGTAACAGAATCATCACTTTATTATTCCATGGATAACTTTACATATGAAACTTTTAAAAGAGTTGACACTTATACTACGTGTCTCGTAGTAGGATAATCGCAACAATAATCAAAAAAAGGGGGGGGATTGTAGCTTGATGTTTAGGGTTTTTAAACTTATGAAGTGTGTTTCAGAAGATTTTGGTGATGAACTTGAATATCTTCGAGAGTTGTTGCTAGAGTAGAAAAGTATACTTGTCTCTAAGTACGCCCTCCTTTGGCCTTTTGGTTTGCTTTTGAGCACCAATTTGCATAATGTCCTTTCTCTCCACAAACATTACAAGTTAGGGATACTGATTGTAGGTTGTTTCTAGTAGCTGGTCTTTTTGTTTTTGCGTTCTTGGGTTAGATCACATTCATCTGTTTGCATGTCTGACACTTATTTGGGCAGGGTCCTATATGATCTGTAGGGTCACCCCTTTCACACAAGGATGATTCCCAGTATACCCATTGTTGGCAGCATAAGTCCTGAAGGTTTCTTGTCTTCTATTTTGTTGTTGGTGGTAATCATTGTTACGGTTGTTGTTGTTATAGTTATTCTGATAGTTGTTGTTGTTGATGATGTTTCCCTTATCCTCAAGCTTTCGTTTGTGATTATTGGTTTCTTGCACAGAATTCATCGCCTTTTTATCTCGATCTATTTAACCTCTGGGCTTTGTTGGTGGCTTCCTCAAATGTTTGATGCTTGACGAGCGTAAAATTTCCTTCAAGACTTCTGGGTAATATACTGATGAAGATTTCTATAAGTTTCTTTGGTGTTTCATACCATGTTTTTCGGCATAAGACGGATAATTCCTGGAATTTCCTAATGTAAGTCTTATGATCATTTCCTTTCACGGCAATGTTGCTAAAATTTTTCCCGGTCCTTTTTTTTTTTTTTTTTCCATTTTCTTAACTTTAGTACGAGGGCACTACTTATTGGTTAAAGAGTCTTTTCATTCGGTCCAGGTGATTTGATTTAGCTTGATCTTTTCTAATAGGTTGTGGTATGAATTCACCAGGATAGGGCCATCAATCGGTTTAAAGTACCGGTAGCAAATGGTCACTTTGTTTTTCTCGAACAAGTTGCTATGAGAAATTTCCATTCTGTCCGCTCAAACCTGCGAATGTGACACTGCTCCTTTTTCGTGTACCATTATAGTAGGAATAGGTTGAAGCTAATGAACTTTTTATAGTTTCTGTTTTTGTTACAGGAATTCCAGTAGGTTCGGTGTTCCTGTTGGGATTACTAGCACTTGCCATTGTTGCAGCTTGTGCTTCCAGGGCGGTAGCAATACCATTAGCAATTAGTTGCTGGATGGCATCCAAAGTTTTGGCTGGTGTTTCAGATGTTGACGTCCTTTTGGGAGGCATTCTATCAACATAAGACAACAAGTAGTAAGAATGACATCATAAGTTTTGAAAGGTAATACTTAAAAGAAAATGTGATGTTTAAAATGCTTAAAGAGTAATGCTTATTTTTGAATTTTAAGCACTTAGAGTTTATGGTATGGTTCATAATGATGAAGATGGAGATAATGATGCAAATGATGATGATAGAGGTGATGATGAAAGAGAGATAAGTTAGTATTTATGAAACAACAAGGTAACGGGATTTCCTTTGTATGATCATTCTATTAATATGTCCTTCTTCCATTTTCTTAATGCGGTAAATATCTTTGATTTGTTCCTCATGATGCTTCAGATGTATCTTAATTGAACTTTTTCCTATTTTAAATATCTAAGGTGGGGTAGGAGTATAAACTGAGAAAGTTGGTGATACCAAATCATAGGTTTGATTCCGAGATGAATTAGGTAACGTAGTTGAGGAAGAAGATGGGGAATGGATTTGCTTCTTAGGTGGTAATAATTCTTCAGGAACAAAGAAATATCAGGGATCAAATAGTAGTGATGGTGGTAATACCAGAGATGGAGTCAAAATAGCTAGTGGAGTAATAGGATCTAGTGATGGAATAGGTAATTCCTTAGCATAAAATGCTTGTACGTCCTTTAAACAAGGATTATTATAGAAAGGTGAGAATATTGGTGGGATTATATTAGAGTTTTTCAAAGAGTTAAAAGAAATGCTTCCTGATGAAGCTGGGAAATAATCTGATGAGACCGAAGTATAGTTAAGAATATTCATAGAGGAAAAAGCATCCTTAATATCAGAAGCAGAGTGGTTGGGAGACATCATTCTGATAACAATCCAGTCATAAATAACATAAGTTATTTATGGTATAATATAGTATAATAGTTATGTATCTTTACATACTGATCCGGAATGTAGTGGCACAGAGGACTTTGATGGCTAGAAAAAGAAATGTGGTTATAGTTAAGGTTTTGACCTTGTTCTCTATAACCATGGCGCTGATACCAATCTGTAACACCCCCATTTTTACATATAGCAACGAAAGCTAATATGGGGTATTACTTCATGGATACAATAATCATAATCATAGAAAATGACTCAAAAGAGACGTTGTTCAAAAGATACGTTATCATTCATTTAAAATCAAAGTTTTACAAAGGCAGGTCCCAAATTCTAGTTTCACGACAAATGTGTTTGTTAACAAGTTATAGCTATCTTCTAGTCCATGCCACTCCGTGCACTTAATTGCTCAATTACATGAGATATATCTGCTAAAAGTCAATACACAATGGTTGAGTGAAATTCATAGGATTTGAATGTAATTGTTGAATACAAGTCATTCATATTAATTGTTATAAAAAGCAGTGTCTAGTAATGCGTTTAGTGTGGTATTGGGGTACGTTTTTGTTATACACCGGTATTGGTAATAAATTGAAATGAATACAATTATCATGGAAAATGTATTGCATGTATATTGTTTATGGTATAATTAGTTATTGTCTCGTTATTTGTTATTTTATTGTCTAGCTCATGGACACAAACTGACTGGTGGGGTATTATATATTCAACAAAATTGATGTGATATTATTATATATATATTTTTATATATATATATAATATATTTTTATTATATATTATAATGGCTCTCGGTGTAGGTATTGCCATAGACTTATGAATTCATATATAGTGTGTTTGGTTACCCTATCGGCTAAACAAAACAGGATTCGTTAATCCCGATAGGATCTATCCACAATATTCATGTTCTCCCGTAGTGATTGAATGGGCCGCATGATAATGATGGAATTCTTGGGTTAATGTAACTTAGACTATTAATGTAATGGTATATCAGAGTTAGCATATAATCTAGAAAACACTGATATTTCTAATTTATAGATGTATCCTTCTCACAGGTTTATGATACATTAAACGAGATTAAAAGTGAGGCTATGAACTCTCCTGATAGGTAGTTGTAACAAATATTCCAAATGATAGCTTGACGACCTTATCATAATGTCTTAAACAGGGAAGGGATATAGCAAAATGATAATTACTGCCAGTCATGCAACCTAAAGTAATATGTCAGTCTTAGGTAGGATTGTACACTAGAACTTTGTTTAGAGAGTTAATATTGTTATGTGTTTGATTCGGAAAGTTTGAAATTTTTGTATCTACCGTTCGTGCCTTCATAATTCAGAAGTCATTCAGTAAACATTTGAGGAGATTGGGACTTTAAACGTAACCCAACAACTCGTCAGAATGTAATACCCCCCCCCCCCCCCCCCCCCCCCCCCCCCCCCCCCCCCCAGCCCAAGATGAAACCCCTTAATATGAAGCTTCCTAGTATTGTGATACGATATAATCGGTTTTAAGCGTTTTGATCAATATCTGGAAATGTTAAGCACGTCAAGCGTTCATTAAAGTTATGTTTTGTAAGGTTTTGAATACATTTTTCTATTTCAAATGTTACAGTTAGACCCTTGAGAATGAAAATGGTGAATATATACCCTTGGATTTGCGCTTTTACAAGTTTTGGTCCTTCTAGTTACAAGATGTACAAAGTAAACCTTGTACTTTAGAAAGGGACATAATAGACTCATATAGTTATAACTTTGATAAAATGACATTTTCAGTCCTTTTAGTTTTAAGTTTCAGAAAGTTACAATATATACCCCTTGCATGGAATACTTTTGCAAAACAAGTCTAAAATGCCATGCAAGCTTATTTTAAGTTTCTAAATAATATTTGCAGGTTATAGCTTATTAATATAAGCTGAAATATGAAGATTTAATGTAACGAAAGTGCAGATTAACGATTCGTTAAGCTAGAAATCAAAACGGGTCGAATTAGGGTTTTATAATGAAAACGCGTAGGTTTTTATTTCAAATTCCTTCAATAATCAATAAAGTAGTTATAATAACATTATTTTAGCATGTTAGGATAGATTATAACAACACTTTATCATTATAACTTTTAGATTTATGAAAAACATGAAATTAGGGTTTCGGGTGTACGGTTTTGGATCAAAATGAAAAATGAGCATGAATTGAGTTATAAAACTTTAACAAGAGTTTATTTAGGATCATATGAACATTGTAAGAGTGTAGGAGTAGAAGTGGAACATCCAGAACCTGGGTTTGAGCTTATAGCTTGGAAAAGGGTCAAAATCAGGACTTTTAGCTTCGTACGCCTAGAATAACGACTCTAGGGCTTCAAGGCTTCAATACTTCTCTTGGATCTTATTAAGAACTTATGGAGCAGAGAGCTGCTTCCATTGATGGGTTATAGAGGAGGAAGTGGGGGATGAGTTGAAATGAAAGGTTTAGAGTCCTATTTATAGCCGAATGGCTCCTTGGTGACCAAAGGAGCTTAGCAATCTGGTTAGGACACATATGAGAGATAGAGGGTGATGTGGAGAGGCTATGTGATGAGTCTTAAGGTCTAGAGGTGGTAGGATTGCAAGGTGGAAGTGGTTTTGGTACTTATGGTAGCCGCGACATACTTAGGGGCTAAGGGTGGTCATGTTGCTTCAATTTTAATCAAAGAATGATGATAGCCGCTGGGTAAGCTACTTAGGAAGGTAGAGGTGCTTGTCATTAAGGTGCTTAAGTGCAAGAGAGGTCTTAAAATGGGTCATTTTAAAAAAATAAAGGTCGCGGGTCTTTTAGGGCTCGAATAGGATTTCTAGGCTTGGTTTTTGAGCACACTTAAGTTATAAACGTGGATTAATGTTTATAAGGATTGTATTATGGATTAATAACAAGAATTGATAGGTGGTTTGGGTTTAAAATAGGTGAAAACAAGTAGACGGGTTAAAAGTTCAAATTAGGGCACGTTTAGGGTTTCTTGGATTCGATTTGCATACAAATGAAATGAAATAATGAATTAATGATTGTATATGATTAGTAATGTTGTAATTTATGTTATTACAACTTATTTGAGTATTGGTTGAAGTTTAAAATGGATAAATATCGAGAAACGGGTCATGGTTTAGTATTTTGCTCGGGTTAAGGTTTCTAGGTTTCATTTCATGAAATCTTATGAAATGAGGATGTAAATGAAGTATATCACTTGTTTGTAACTTTTACTTTATGGATTATACAAGATTCCTTGGAAAACAGAAGTAAAACGGCTATTTAGATATCGTGCATTAATGACTTATACATTATGCTTTAAAGGAATTGTACCTTATTTTGGAGGGAAAATATTTTTCAAATAAGATGTTATATGATTTGTATATATGCTTTAGTAGCTTGTACATTCGCTTTAGATTAGTAACTTATCATGATATTAGGGTCTTAGATGTATGCGTATGGTACAGTTATATGAGTAAATGTTACTTTGTATAATGTTATTATGTTATTGACCTCGACATGTTATGATGTGTGCTTGAATTATAAATTAGGATCATAGATGGCTTAAGTAGGTTGCGTGAGCTCGGTCTACTTTAGTATATGCATTGTTTCATTGCATAGTGAATATTGGACAATGCATGTAATGTAATAAGGCGTGAAAAATTCCTTGTCACATTTGTGTTCCTTGTAAAATAGGTTGTATTTTAGAATATGATTGAAAATTCTGGTTGTTATATAAGCACAATAGTAATATGAATGATATCAAAGTCTTAAAATGATTAAAGTTCAAAAATAAACAGTTTTCACAATAGTGATATCGAATTTCATAGATAATTATATCAAATAAGTATCTATGATTTCTTTAGAAGGTAAGGATGTGATTCATACATGATGATGACGGAGATGATGATGCAAGGAGAGATAAGTCTGTATATTGAATCACAAATAATATTATGAAATAACAAGGTACATAACAGGATTGCCTTTGTATTATATTAGGAACAACTTGCCTTTTTACTATACATAGTTAAGATTTGACAAGTGTTTTTATTTATACCACACATCCCGTAGCTAGGTTCTAACTAAAGTTATAACTAAGATCTAATCTAATGGTCCTTCTTTGAGTTCATAGATTGCATTCAGAAGAGTTTCCTTATCTTCTTGTTGACGAATCTGGATGTCATTGATAATGTGTTCTAGTTCAGTGATCCTGAAGCGAGCTAGAGAAATCTTGTGGTTACTTCCCATTTGCTTCTTTTGAAGTTTAGAAATTTAAGCACGAGCTTGTTGGAGTTCAGCTTCTAGATTGTCAAAGTCTTGTTGGATAATCACCCGACCTTTTCCGAGTCCTTTGATTTTGTCTTCGATGTGTTCAATACGGTCGAGAGAGAGTTCATCTAAATGATTCAAGATTTCCTCAATTTGCTCCTCGTGACGTTCCACACTTGTCTTATGAGAGCTTTCTAACATCTCAAATTCTTGAGGTAGGGTAGAAGTAGAGGAGAAAGATTGATTATGGCATTGTTTCTTATGTGATAATAATCCCTCAGGAAGAAAGAATTCTTGAGGATTAAACATTAAAGATGTAGGCTTAATAGTTGGATGTGGGATAGGTGATTCTTCAGCATAAAATGCTTGCAAAACTTTCATGTAGGGGTCATCATGAAAAAGCGACAGAGTTGGTGAAGCTATTGGAACTACACCAAATGAGTTAGAAGAGCTGGAATAAGTTTTTCCCGGTGAAGCTGGGACATAGTTTGGAGAAGTCAGAATGAAGTCCGAAAAGTTAGAGGAAAAGGCATCCATAATATTGGAAGTAGGATGATTGGGAAAAGACATCATTCTGTTAACAACCCAGCGGTATATAACATAAGTTATTTATATAATAGTATAATAGTTATGTATCTTTACATACTATTCCAGAAATGTAGTGGCACGGAGGACTTTCTTGGCTAGAAAAAGAAAAGTAGTTATAGTTAAGGTTTCAACCTTGTTCTTTATAACCGTGGCTCTTGATACCAATCTATAACACCCCCATTTTTACATATAGCAGCGGAAGCTAATCTGGGGTATTATTTCATAGTACAACAGTCATAATCATAGAAAACAAATCGTAAAGAGATGTTTTTAAAACATAAGTTATCATTCATTTATTCATCAGAGTTTTTACAAAAAGTGAAGTCCCAATATCTACATGAAAACATAAAGTTTGAATGATAACAGTTTAGCCATCTTCAAGTCCGTGCCAATCTCCATGCCATAAGTTGCTCAATTACCTGAGATAAACATGCTAAAAATTCAACACAAAGGTTGAGTGAAATTCATAGGTTTAAGTAAAGTAGTTTGAATACAAGTTCAATAGTGGGTTACGTTGTTATACACCCATAGTTTGTAATAATTGCATGCATGTACAATTATAATGGAAAACGATATTATTTCCCTAAGCTCATGACACCAAAACCTTAGGTTAATCACTAACCATAAGTAAATGCCCCAACAGATGTCTTTGCCAAACACCCGCATAGTTATTCAAATGATGTGCTATTGATTACCGACAGTATAGGTACACCAACGGGGAAGTCGAGTCCTAAATAGATCTATTCACAGCATTCGTGCTTACCCCAACGAGTAATTAACGGTTTATGATAATGGAGTCTTAATGGCAAAAGTAGGTACTTAGGCAATAATATATCAGGATAGCATACAGTTGGAAAAACACTTGCATTCATGATTTAAGCATGTATTCCCCTCACGGGTTTATGAAAACATTCAAAAGATTTAAAAGTGAGGCTATGAACTCACCTTAACAGTACAAGGAAATCTGATTGATGAAAAAAGTATATCAAGTGAAAGTAACAGCTTTCATCACACAACCTGGATAATATGTCAAGTCTTAGTTTGATTGGAAATGTTTTATGTCATAAGGAAATATCATCTTTGATTGAAATATTATGGAAATATTGTATCACTATTCGGGCTATCATAATTCAGAGGCCACGCAGTATTGTTTGAGGAGCCAGGGCACTTTAAATGGTAAACCAAGCAAACTCGTCAAAACAAATACCCAAATGGAACCCCTCACATAAAATTCCCTAGTATCGTGATACGATAAGATTTCAAGTTTCTTCAAAAGCTAGTTGATGATAAATTATGTTAATTATATAACGTAATTGATTTTTTAAATGTTGATTGATGATTAATAACGACAAATGTGTCGGGTTTTAATAAAATCGAGTTTTATAACATTTTTATATATTTTAAGAATATCAAATTGGCAAAAATTACCCTTGGATTATAGTTAATTTACATAATTAATCTTTATATATATAAAGTTTAAAATTTAAATCCCTTAGCTTTGAAACATGGCAAGAATGACCCTTGGAGTTATAAGTTTCATAAAGTGACATTTTTTGCCCTTTTAGTTAATAATTTCCAAAAGTTACAATATATAACCCTTGCATGTAAATATTTTACAAAACTAGTCCAAAATCCATGCAAGCTTATTTTAGGATTCCAAAAAAGTTTTGCAGGTTATATCATATCATAATAAGCTATAATAAATTAGGAAAAATAACTTTTACAAGCTTATAGCTTATAAAAATGGTTTTCGAGTTCAAAATGCCAAAACGGGTTCATTTGGTTCGAAAAATTAATCTAACGGGTTAGGGCTTTTAAGACTTGATAAAGTTCTTATAGAAATGATAAATAAGCTTATTAGAATAGCTTATAGTAATAGCTTGTGATTATAGCTTATGGATTTAAAGAAAACGTGTTTTAAGGGTTTTCAAGGGTTCGTTTGGTTTAGAAATTTATACACGCATGAGTTTTTGATTCCAAGATTTTAACAAGAGTTCTAATATGATCATAAGGCACATATTAAGGATTTAAAGCAAAATCGGTCGGTGATCCGACAGATTCTTATCAAGACATAAAGCTGAAATATGCGGAAATAAAGAAAGAAAACCTTCCGAAACCAAGAACCGATCCAACTTACTCATTTTTGCAGCCGACGGATGAGACCAAGTGAACGAATAACCTTCCAACTGAATCTCCACAAGCCCCGCGTTGGAAATAAAGCTATTGAACTCGTTAGCCCCATGCACATTAAAAACAGAACCCAGCCTTTCTCTCTCGAAACGGACTTCATTAAAATCTCCCGTAACCAAAACCTCTCCATTCCACCGAGATAAAAGACCCGTAATATAACTCCACAAGAGACGTTTATCAGTAGCGGATTGAGGGGCATACACAGATACAATGAGCAACTTGGTGTTATTTGGAACCCAAGTCCCATATAAAACAACAAAGTTATCAGAGATAATATGTTGATCTTTACGAAACATAAGCGGATCCCATAAACATAAAATACCCCCTGAATTACCAAGGGCCTCACTAAAAACATGATCAAAACTACTATTACCCCACAAAATTTTAGCCTCCATAGCAGAAATGTTTTCCATTTTAGTTTCTTGTAAAGTCAAGAAACTCACCTTATGTTTATAATTCAACTCCCTGATCCATTCCTTTTTAGCCTTGGATCCCAGGCCTTGGATATTTAAAGACAAACAATTCATTGGAAACCCTCACGATCTCCTTGCGAACCAATAATAATCTCCATATCTTTTAGGCAACCGTCCATAGAGAATCCCATAGTCTGACCTACCTTAATCATGCCGTCAAGAACTTCCAACAGAGAACCTCCCTTATGCGAACCATGAATAGGCTTGCTCCCAACAGGAGATGAATACACGTCTGCTGGTACCGTGTCCTCCATAACTCTCGAACTAAGACCAATTGACTGACATGGTGACGAATTTCTCCTTGCCGACTTACTAGTAGGTCGAACAGATGCAACATCAGGGCTATCTTGATTACAAGTTGGAATATCATTGGCAGGAGTGAAACCCGGAGGATAAGGGATACTGGTTGACGAATCCGTTGTTCTTGCTTCGTTATTACGTTTGTCAAGCAAGCCGTAAATATTGAAGGGATCAGCCGAAACCTCCTTAACTTTAGAAGGTTCACCATGATGATGCTCGACACCCTGATCTTCACCATTATCACCAAAATATGTGTCCGAAACCACTTCACTATCATTCTCGTCGCCGAGATTCAGATTATTAGCCTCTTCGTTAGCCTTAATGGACTCGTCATCCGAACACAACTCTTGCTCAGGAACTTCTTTGAAAGATGGGGACCAAACAAAAAGTTCCTTGGCACGAGCCCAAAAAACCTTCCCTTTTACGATAAGCTTGAAACTTTCCAGGATGTTCTCCGTATGGCTGGTCATAATACAAATACGTTTCCTTGCAAAAAGGTCCTCATACCCGTCTTCTAGTACAACTAATTCTCCCCATTTAGACCCAATCTTTTGAAAAGTTGAACGAGACCAAGCGTTTAAGGGAACTCCTTCAATGTCGACCCAAACTATCCGCTCTTTAGCCGCAAAATCAGATTGCGCATTACCAAGGCTGCGAAACCACGAAGCTACCCCAACATGTTCCATGAATTTCATTTTAGACTTAGAAGAATTCAGCTCAATCATAACCCACAACCCTCCTAGATAGACAATGCGAGTGTTATGAAAACCCTCATTAAACAAGAGCACCTGCAAGTTATTAATGGAAGAATTGCTTTGTGAATTTATGCTCGGCTAATGTTAGAGGGTAGCTCTTATAGGTTAGTGGCAACCCTTCTCAAACCATTTTTATTAGTTTGTGAGCGGCAAAATACTGTTTTTTACCGTTTTACATTTTGTGTTTTCTATCTTTTAATACTTTTGACTTATTAAACATTCTGTTTTTTATTTAGTACTTTTACTTTAGTAGTTTTATAATAAAAACTAAATTATAAAAAAAGTATAATGAAATAAATAAAAGGTTGTCATTAATAAAATAAAAGGTTTCATACGTGTAGAGATAATGTATTAACATTGGCCCATCTGCCTATCAAAGCATCATGCGACCATTTGAGCCAAACAGACGAAACTTCTGGAGAGACTTCGAAGGAGTTTAGATTTCAGTAGTTTTTGTTATCTTAGCAACTACACACAAACCTTCTTACTTATACAAGTGCAAAAATAGTTAGAATCTCAAATTTGTTCCATTATCCTTCGACTAGTAAGTAAACATTTTTTTTGGAAAAAAAAAAGAAGCTAAAAAAGTTAGCATTTTTCAATGCTAATGAGTTTTTGTAAGAAATTGAAAAAAAAAAGAAGCTAAAAAGTTAGCTTTTTCATGCGTAATGAGTTTTTGTAAGAATTATGGAGAATTATGGACATGCCTATTACCAAACAAGCAGCCCTCCGAGCATGAACTTACGCATGTCTAAAATCACTACTACAATTTCAGGTCCACATATGTGGTCTGCCGAAAAGTGGTCACAACTTCAAGTGGCCACAACAAGTGGTCTCAACTTGTCGGTCGCAACGATCCCAACGCAAAGTAGCATTGCTACCACTTAAACAATGCAAGTTGCGACCACATATGGACCCCGAAAATTTCAACAAAAAATTAGTCAAAGCAATTTAGAGACCATAAATGTGATGGCAACTTATTTAATCAATAAAAATTATCATATTTATTCACAACTCATTTTATTCAAATATAAAAAATTAATAAATGAGATAATTAAGTTGCGACCACAAATGTGGTCTCGAAGTATTTATACCTATTTATTCACTTATTTGTCATATTCATGTGGGTAATGGTTTGCGCACGCAATTTTAGAATGAAATTTAGATTGGTGACACTCACTTCGTGTTATGTTTCCACGAATTTATGCTTTGGAGATTAATAAAGATTGTACGGTGGCTGATAAACTGCAATTCTCGGTTACCTCTTCTCTTCGTCGTTCTGTTAGAGGAGGGGTTGAATCTTCTCAATTAGCTCTTCTTCAAACGCATATTGAAGGGACATTGTTGTCTAATATGGATGATAGATGGGTGTGGGATTTAAATGGGGAAGGTGTTTTTCGGGTCAAAGATGGTCGCATTCTTCTTGATGAATGTTTCTTGCCGAAAGCCCCTACTGCTACTCGATGGGTTAAATATGTTCCAATAAAAATAAATGTTTTTGCTTGGAAGGTTTTCCTGGATCGGTTGCCTACTCGATCCAATTTACAACATCGTGGTGTCCTAGTTTCTGATCTTTTATGTCCGCTTTGCTCCTCTGCTCAGGAAGATTCCTCGCACTTGTTCTTCAGTTGCAGATTGGCTACGGATATCGTCAGGCTCGTATGCCGCTGGTGGAATCTATCATGGACGCCCCTTGGTTCATATGCTGATTGGCTTAATTGGTTCAATTCCATCAGATTAAGCTCTAAAGTTAAAGATTTGCTGGAAGGAGTTCTTTATATAACTTGGTGGAGCGTATGGATGTTTCGTAATCAGTTGCTCTTCTCGTCGAAAGCCCCTCGTAAAGATGTTATTTTTGACGATATTGTTTCGCGCTCTTTCACTTGATGCCTTTCTAGATGTAATTGTACTTTTAGTTGGGATAGTTGGTTGCAACATCCCTATTTGATCTCTTTGTAATTCTTTTTCTAGCTTCTTGCTAGTTGGTTTTATATAGTTGCCGTTCTAAAAAAAAGTTGCGGCCACAAATGTGGTCTCGAAGTGGCAGTCCATATTAATTTACCTGCACAAGTTGCAACCACTTTTGTGGTCTCGAAATGTGCTTTTGTGAAGAAAAAAAAACAGGAGCAGCCGCTACGTTTTCAGAATTTTTATGGAATTTTATCCCGAAAAAATCAACCAAAATGAAACTTGTAAATGACCCAAAACTATGATACAAAAGTGTTCAACTTCATCTATCTACTTATTCAATCCAAAACAATAAGACGAAGTCATAATATTCGCAAATAACGATACAAATTAAGCAATTACAATAACAGAACTATGTCAATACAAATAACATGCTAAAACTCCTACTCGTAATAATCTTGATCATCACTACCATCATCTTCATCATTACAACCATCATCATTACGATGACCACTAAAATTCCGTTGATAACTGTTACGAACGATCCAGAAGGGAAGGGACCAGAAGAAAAGGGTCGACCCAGGAGGGTCGTGTCTACGCCCAGCTGGCATAAGGATTATGTCATGGGCTAAGTTATCTTTATTTGTCTTAATTGTTAGGTCGTGTTTGTTGTGGGCTAAGCCCATTGTCATTGTTAGGTTAATTGTTACTCTTGTAAGGTTATAAATACCGAACCAGTTTACTGAATAAGATAGAGTTTTCAATCCAAATCAATTCTCTTCCCTTAACCCTAATTCTTAAGGAGCTAGCACTCGCTAAAAGTAGTGCAATCTATCGATACATCTCAACCGGGTTGTATCAACTAGTGATTTCATTGTCATGAATGAATAAATGATTCGTTTGCTCTTGAAAGAGCAGTCTGATGCGTTGAAAGCACGGATGGATGCGTAAATTACGGCAATAACAACCGAGTTACAGGCTGCAAAGCTTGGGCGATCTGGAGGTGGAGATCAGGCATCCACAATACCGCGTGCTATGCGATTGGATGTGTCGAAGTTCTCTGGTACAGATCCAAAACGCTGGGTTTTTTCGATCACCGAGTACTTTGCTCTTTTAGATACTCCGGTGGATCAGCGAATAAAGGTGGTTGGATTTAATCTCGAAGGTGATGCGGCGGAGTGGTTTTGTTGGATGTCGCATAACGGATTAATCACGACTTGGGATAATTTTTTGGAGAGTGTGCAACATCGTTTTGGGCCTTGCAAATATGAAGATCCTCAAGGGGCATTATCCAAGCTGTTACAAACAGGAACAGTGGCGCAATATCAGTACGAGTTTGAAAAATTAATGAACCGTGTAACTGGAATATCATAAAGCTTGCTGATTTCATTTTATATATTAGGCCCTTAACCCTCGTTGTAGCGAGAACTTTTGGTGTCAAAACCCATCTCTCTTGGTGATGCGTTCTCTTTGGCTCGTGTTACAGAAGCACGATTAGATGATCAAGGGGTGACTGCGACAACTAGAAGGTCGTTAACTACAAGTGCACCTCAAATACTTTCAAAGTCAGGCCCTGGATTTGGTGCACCCCGTATTGACAGTCCTAAATCGGCCTTGTTGCCAACGCCTCCTAAAGTAGGTGTAAACTCGAGATCGACACCACTTCCCATTAAGTGGATTTCTCTAGCCGAAAGACAAGAGCAACTTAGTAAAGGCTTGTGTTTTAATTGTGATAACAAATGGGTACACAGACACAAATGTCTAGGCAAATTTTTCTTACTTATGGCTAATGATGAGGACGGTGTGGAACAACCTGAAGGGGAGTGGGATGATGTTGTAAAGAGTGGCGATATGTCAATTTTGAATTCATTGGTAGGACATGGTAATCCGCGATCATTACAATTATGGGGCGCGATAGGGACAAGTAAGGTGCATATCCTGATCGACAATGGTAGTACTCACAATTTCGTGCAACCAGGAGTGGTGGAACGAATGCAGTTGCCAATCACAGGTACGAAACCTTTTAAAGTTTATATCGGTAGTGGTGAGACTCTCTTGTGTGAAAATAAGTGTGCCTAGGTAACAATGGACATACAAGGTTTACGCATGGAAGTTGATTTGTACGTGTTACCCGTAAAGGGCCCAGATATTGTATTAGGGATACAGTGGTTGCAACGACTTGGCAAGGTAACCCATGATTATTCAGAGCAAACAATGGAGTTTAAGTAGTCCGGTCAGGGGTATACGTTGCGAGGAGAGGAAGCCCTACGCATGAAGCGTATTAGCTTGCATCACATGCGAGCATTGTTGGGGGCTGACGACATATATGGCATCTATGAATTATATAACTTGGAGCATGCTATGGAAGGAAGGGATAACACGGAAGCCGTTGAAAGCATCACCCATCCGGCTCTCGAGCCACTCTTAGTACGGTTCGAGTCTCTTTTCCAGGTACCAACCACTCTACCACCACATTGAAGTATTGATCACCGTATACACTTATACCCTAATACAAAACCGGTGAATGTTCGGCCCTATCGTTATCCACACTATCAGAAAGGAGAAATGGAAAAATTGGTTGGTGAGATGTTAAGTCAAGGGATCATTCGTGTAAGCCATAGTCCGTTTTCATCACCGGTTCTGTTGGTGAAGAAGAAAGACGGGAGTTACCGTTTTTGTGTGGATTATCGGGCCTTAAACGAAGTCACGGTCAAGGATAAATTTCCGATTCCAACTGCTGATGAGATGTTTAACGAATTAGGAGGTGTTATAATCTTTACTAGGCTCGATTTACGAGCAGGATACCATCAAATTCGGGTACATGACAAGGATGTTTATAAAACGGCCTTTCGAACGCATAATGGACATTATGAATTTTTAGTCATGTCGTTTGGGCTCACAAACGCGCCGTCCACTTTTCAAGCGACTATGAATCAGTTATTTTCTTCTTACTTACGTAAATTCGTTGTGGTATTTTTCGATGACATATTGATTTATAGTGCTTCATTAGCAGATCACATAGAACATCTTCAATGTGTTTTTCAGTGTTTACAAGATCATCAGCTATATGTTAAGAGGGCAAAATGTATGTTCGGGGTTGCGTCGCTTGAATATTTGGGGCATATTATTTCTGGTCGAGGGGTTAAAGTGGACTCGAAAAAGGTATCGGCAATTATGGATTGGCCTGTTCCTACGTCCCAACGTCAGGTACGGTGTTTCTTGGGCTGGCGGGGTATTATAGACAGTTTATAAAAGATTATGCTACTGTGGCTGCGCCTTTATCTGATCTTCTTCAGAAGCATGGTTTTAAGTGGGAGGAATTGGAAAGAAAGGCTTTTAATGAGCTTAAAGATAAGTTAACTAATGCTCTGATATTAGGGCTACCGGACTTTAATGATACCTTTGTAATTGAGGCTGACGCATCGGCTGTAGGAATTGGCGCTGTCTTACTCCAAAGGGGGCGACCACTTAGTTACTTTAGCAGGAAACTAGGACCTCGTATGAGAGTAGCCGCGACATATCAAGAGGAACTTTTTGCTATCGTTGAAGCCGTTTATAAGTGGCGTCAATATTTGATAGGGCGTCGATTTACTATTCGAACAGATCATAGGAGTATTAAGGAGCTCATGCAAAAGGTAATACAAATGCCACTTCAGCAAAAATATGTCAGGAAACTCATGGGTTTTGATTTTAATATTGAGTACAAACCAGGTTTGGCTAATCAGGTTGCGGATGCATTATCTCATGTGTTCGAAGCTGATGAAGATGAAAATAGTACGACTGCCTTTATGACTTTGAGTCAGCCATTAGTTGGGTTGCTGGATGACTTGCGCCAGGAGAATGGAACCTTGGAATAATTAAGACAACTTCATCAAAGGCTCGAGGGAAATGTGCCAATGGAGGGATTTCGTCATGCATAAGGGTTAATCATTTTTTGCGACCGGTATTTTATTGGTGAGGAATTTAAACTTAAGGAATTATTGTTATCTGAGTTTCATGATACACTAATGGCTGGTCATAGTGGTGTGAAGAAGATGTTAATTGGGTTATCTGCATTGTTTTACTGGAAAGGCATGCGAAAATCGGTGGAAACTTTTATTCGTAACTGCTTGGTCTGTCAGCAGACTAAATACTTTACACAAGCGCCAGGTGGGTTGCTTCAACCTTTGTCGATGCCTTCTCAAGTATGGGAGGATGTGTCCATGGATTTTATCATGGGATTACCGGTTTACAAAGGTTTGTTAGTAATTTTGGTAGTGGTGGATCGGTTTTCTAAGCATGCGCACTTTGGGCCATTACCCACAAATTTTAATGCGTCCAAAGTTGTCGAGATTTTTATTGACATGGTGGTTAAGCATCATGGGATTCCTAAGATGATTGTGTCTGATCGCGATCCTATTTTTGTTAGCAAGTTCTGGAAGGAGTTGTTTGAGGCTAGTGGGACCAACTTAAAGCATAGTACGGCTTATCATCCTCAGACAGATGGTCAGACCAAAATTGTTAATCGTGGGCTTGAACAATATTTACAAGCAATGGTGTCTGAGAAACCGCATCATTGGGTGCGACTTTTGCCATGGGCTGAGTATAGTTATAACACTAGTTTTCAAAGTAGCATAAGGATGTCACCGTATCAAGCTGTATATAGGCGCGTGCCACCATCCATTATACCCTACACGGTCAGGTCCTCAAGAATAGCTGCTGTTGAGGAGTTATTAGTGGAATGTGATGCTTTGTTACGCCAACTTAAGCATAATCTGATAGTTGCTAAGCATCGTATGGAAATGCAAGCTAACCGAAGATGTCGTGATGTGGAGTTCAATGTAGGCGATCGGGTGCTTGTTAAATTGCAGCCGTATCGGCAGGTGTCTTTAGCTAAATGGCAATCGAATAAGCTTGCAAAAAGGTTTTATGGGCCGTTTGATGTGATAGAACGGGTGGGCAAGGTGGCGTATCGTTTGGGCTTATCGGATTCAAGTAAGATTCACCCCGTGTTTTATGTTTCATTGCTTAAACCATTTTCAGTAGTGGGTAAGAATGTTGTTATCAATTTGCCTGAAGAAGAGTGCGAGGGACATCCAGTAGAACAACCTTTGGCGGTGTGTGCTAACCGTATGGTTTTACGAAATGGTATACCTACACAACAAGTCTTGGTTCAATGGAATGTAAGATCTCCGGAAGAAGCTTCATGGGAATGGCTGTCTGAATTCCAATATGCTTATCCGACTTATCACCTTGAGGACAAGGTGACATTTAAAGGAGGGGAGAATGTTACGAACGATCCAGAAGGGAAGGGACCAGAAGAAAAGGGTCGATCCAGGAGGGTCGTGTCTACGCCCAGCTGGCATAAGGATTATGTCATGGGCTAAGTTATCTTTATTTGTCTTAATTGTTAGGTCGTGTTTGTCGTAGGCTAAGCCCATTGTCATTGTTAGGTTAATTGTTACTCTTGTAAGGTTATAAATACCGAACCAGTTTACTGAATAAGATAGAGTTTTCAATCCAAATCAATTCTCTTCCCTTAACCCTAATTCTTAAGGAGCTAGCACTCGCTAAAAGTAGTGCGATCTATCGATACATCTCAACCGGGTTGTATCAATAACACCCGTCGGGATTCATTATCGATTGCTAAAACAAACATAACGCAACTAAATACCTACAATAATTTAAATGGTCATGTACCAAAGTTTCTAAACACAACAAATTAACCAATAAAGTTTCTAAAAAACCAAACACATTTTTTACAAAGTTTATATTCACATTCAAACGCCATAGTAACCGAAGGTATACTAACGTAACGCATGTATACTAACCAAACACATGCTACTAACCTTTTGGTCTCGGGTCATTCATGACTAAAATAGAGAGGAAGAGAATAAGATAGGAAGAGAGAAGATGGCAGCGGCTTGTCCCGATCACGGTGGTGCTAGCTAAGTACCTAACACAAACAAACAACAACTAAAATTAAACCATAACACAACTAAGTACTTATAATAATTTAATTGCTCATCAGCTCATGTACCAAAGTTTCTAAACACAACAAATTAACTAATAAAGTTTATAAAAAACTACCCAGTACAAAACATGTATTTTTTTATGTTTGTTTAAAAATTATATGCCTTACAACGCTCTACATGTACTGCCAAGAGGCGAACTATCCATACAACACATAACCAAAACTAAAATACTCGCTTAACAATAACCCTAGATGCACAAGCACACTCAATTAAAACCATAAACTTATAATAATTCAATAATTTCATAAAATTCTCAAAGTACCCTAAAACTCATAAACTTATAATTCAATAACAAAATCAAACCCAATACTTACTCGTGGAAGAGTGAGATGTGGTGATGACGGGATGTTAGTGGCTGGGGATGGTGGTCCAGCAACAGTGGGTTGTGGTCAGTGGTGGTGGTCCACCGGCGGTGGTGCTAACCAAAAACAAACAAAACAAAAAACAACAAAAATTATCTAAAACAAATTTGCAAACCCAAATTAAAAAAGAAACATACCTTTAAACAAAACTAAAAAAGATGCCCAGTGATGCGTGTGTGCATTGTTTTCGGGTGATGGGTAAGTAGTGTCGTGGTGGTGGTGGTCCGGCAGAGGTGGTGGTCCGGCAGTGGTTGTAGTCCGGCGGTGGTGATGCTAACCAAACACAAACAAAAAAACAAACCTCGAATTAAAAAATCACATATAAACAAGATAAATTAACAAAAAAAACATACCTTTAAACATAATTAAACAAAAGCAAACAAAAAAGTGCTTAGTGGTGCGTGTGTTCATTGTTTTCGGGTGATGGGTAAGTGGTGAGGTTGAATGTGGTGGTAAAATAGGTTTTGATGGTGTTGATTTGTGGTTATGATGATGGGTTTAGGTCTTTTTTTTGTTCTTTTCGTGCACTGCTCGAGAGAGGAGAAAGGGGTAAACAAAAAAGACTTGACAAAAAAAAGAATGAGGAGGGTGGATATGGTAAAGGTTGCCACCACAAAAGTGGTCGCTACTTAATTGTACATTTATTTTAACGAGGGGGTAATTACCCCGCGCGTTGCCGCGGGAGCTAAGTTTTTTGCATTGTTGTTGTGCAAGTTTCGGTTTGGTAAATAGTTTTCTTTGGGCTCTTAGATATGTATTAAAAGTTTCGAATAAAAGAAACTTGAGGGGCATTTTTTTTAAATTTATGTAAAAAAGTCGTAAACAGTTAAAAGTTGAGGGTCCGTTTTGTAATTTTTTTTACTTTGGGCTAGATTTTGGGCTGGTACCGTAGCACTGTAGCAAGCACTGTAGCAGCTACAGTGCCACCGACCATTTGTGAATTGTATATAAGAGTAATTAGCTCTATTATTGACCTGACATAGTACTTATTTGTCGTCTAGCGATTTCGAGACCATATATGTGGTCTCTAACACGTGGCGGGATAAAGTAAATACTTAGAGGGAATTTCGACTTTTGGTGAAAATATTGGGTGCCAGTTTTGAATTTCGATTTTTAGTGAAAATATTGGGTGCCAGTTTTGAGACCACCAATGTGGTCTCTAAGTTATTTTTCCTTTTTTAAATAAACTTAAATGTATATAAATGGAAGAGTCGATTTTATACAAAATATGTTAAACGGATAAGTCGATATTATATTGTTATACATAAAATCTTAAACGGATGAGCTGAGATAGTATCGTTATACACGAGATGATAAACGGATGAGTTGGGATAGTATCGTTATACATGAGATGATAAACGGATAAGTCGTGATAGTATCCTTATACATGAGATGTTAAACATATGAGTCGAGATGTTATCGTTATACATGTGATGTTAAACAGATGATATGAAGTGATATTGTTATACATGAGATGTTAGACGGATGAGTCGAGATGGTATAGTTATACATGAGATGTTAACCGAATGGTTCTGTAAGATATCGTTATACATGAAATGTTAAACGGATAAGTCGATGTGATATCCAGATGTTAAATGGATAAGCCGATATGGTATTAATATACATGACATGTTAAACGAATAAGTCGATGTGATATCGTTATACATGAGATGTTAAACGAACGAGTCAAGATGATATCATTATCCATGAGATGTTAAACATTTGAGTCGAGAGGGTATCGTTATATATGTGATGTTAAACATACGAGGCGAGGTGATATCGTTATACATGAAATGTTAGACGGATGAGTCGAGATGATATCGTTATACATCAAATGTTAAACGGATGATCCGAGATGGTATCGTTATACATGAGATGTTAAACGGAAAAGTAAATATGATATAATTATGTATCTGATGTTAAACGAATAAGTCGAGATGCTATTGATATACATGACATGTTAAACGAATGAGTCGATGTGATATCATTATATATGAGATGTTATACGGATGAGTCGAGATGATATCGTTATACATTAGATGTTAAACGGATGAGCCGAGATGATATCGTTATACATGAGATGTTAAACGGATAAGTCAATGTGACATTGTTATGTATAAGATTTTAAACGGATGAGCCGAGATGGTATCGTTATGCATGAGATGTTAAACGGACAAGTCAATGTGATATCGTTATGTATCAAATGTTAAACGGATAAGTCAAGATGGTATTGATAAACATGACATGTTAAATGAATGAGTCAATGTGATATCGTTATACATGAGATGTTAAACGAACGAGTCGAGATAATATCGTTATACATGAGATGTTAAATATATGAGTCGAGATAGTATTGTTATATATGAGATGTTAAAAGATGAGGCGATGTGATATCATTATACATGAGATGTTAAACGGATAAGTCAATGTGATATCGTGATGTGTCAAATGTTAAACGGATAAATCGAGATGGTATTGATATACATGACATGTTAAACGAATGAGTCGAGATGATATCATTATACATGAGATGTTAGACGGATGAGTCGAGATGATATCGTTATACATTAGATGTTAAATGGATGAGCCAAAATGGTATCGTTATACATGAGATGTTAAACGGATAAGTCAATGTGATATAGTTATGTATCACATGTTAAACGGATGAGCCAAGATGGTATCGTTATACATGAGATGTTAAACAGATAAGTCAATATGGTATCGTTATGTATCAGATGTTAAACGGATAAGTCGAGATGGTATTGATATACATGACATGTTAAATGAATGAGTCGATGTGATATCATTATACATGAGATGTTAAACGAACGAGTCGAGATGATATCGTTATACATGAGATTATTATACATGAGATATTAAACGGAGGAGTCGGTGTGATATCATTATACATGAGATGTTAAACCGAGTAGTCGATATGATACGATTATACATGAGATGTTAAACAGAAGAGTCGATATGACATCGTTATACATAAGATATCGATACGATATTCTTATACATTAAATTTAGCGCCAAAAGTTCCCGCCACTTTATGGACACCACGACTTACTCTTGGAGGTGCAACGACTCCAAGTTATTATGAAAAGAGGAACGAGTTCGTCTACTGACCGATTCTCCTGGAGGTGCAACGACTCCAAGTTATTCTCCATGACCTTCAACACCTCCCAATTATTCTCAGAGGCCTTCTAGAAATGCAGAGTGCTCAAACTGTAAGTTTTTTATTGGAAAGATAAAGGTACTTGAGGCAACATTATAAATGAAAAGGCATCCCGAGAACCACACACTTGATTCAACTGCACTACTTCACGAGCATTATAACGACATGGGAAATTTTGGTTTGGAGTAGTTTTAATGTTTAAACGATAATCGATTAGTAATGTAATTTGTGCGTTTTAGTTATTTGATGTAATTTAACATCGTTTAATTTTGAACGCTTTCAAGTTAATTTAATCACTTCTAATTTATAATAAATAGTCAAAGCAATCTAGAATTAACCACAAATTTTAATAAGTGAAAATGGTTTTTCTTTAATGAGTAAAAGGTTGCGACCACAATTGTGGTCGCGAAGTGATTTAAAAAAAACAAATTGTTTTTTACAAAAAAAACAAATAAGGTTTTTAATACATGAAATGTTGAGACCATATATGTGGTAGCGACGTGATTTTTACAAAAAGAAATTGTCTTTTAAAAAGGAATAAATAAAGTTTATAATACGTAAAATGTTGAGACCACATATGTGATCGCGAAGTGATTTAAAAAAAAAGGTAATTGTCTTTAAAAGATATCGACATTTTTATGACTTTTCAAGTAGTACTAGTAACTAAATGAAAATTTGAGGTTTATTTCATGCATCGCTGTATCTTTATAAAATATCGGAATATCGGATTATGTATATACGTCGTTAAAGAAAATTTAACTTTAGTTATACGTTATATGTTACACAAATCACAATCTTTGTTGTTATAAATATACAAAACAAAATTGCTTTTTAAAAAGTAGAAATGAGGCATGTAAAAATACTCAATATTCTTAAAAGACGAAAAAAAGAAGAGGAAGGATGCAAATTGAAGCTCCCGAGCCAAGGGCCACGTCCACTGACTCGATAATAGTGGGCTACTCAAACCAAAAACATTTGCAATGCACGCTATTATCAAAATTACCATTCTGCCATTCAAATATTATTAGCTTTTGTTAATAATTTAATCATTTTAATTCGCTTCTAAAAATAAAATAAGTACTCAAATTATTTATATTTGTGCTACATATAAATCATTTTCCTTCGTTAGATATTAAGGAATAACTTAATATATATGCAATATATATACACATAGTTAATGCTATAATATACTGAATCCGGATCGATTGAGAAGGTTTTTATTTTGAGAAGGTTTTCAAAAATGATAGTTTTTTTTAACTTTGATTCAAGTTTTTCAAGCGTAAAACTCATTTTAATGTGATTATAATCCAAAATGTGTAAAAAAAATTCGAATCAATGTTAAAAAATATCTCAATTTTGCGATATAAGTACAATACTGAATCTTCTATACAAATTTAAGGA
>BQNB010056787.1:0-36750 GCA_026074375.1 Tanacetum coccineum
GTGTACGGTTTTCTCCGCCTAAAGGGAGCTTGTTGACATAGTGAAGATAACTCTCAAGTTGGGTACTTGGGAAGTGGAGTAGGGCGAAGAGGATCTTCGTATCCAAACCACTATAAATCATTGTATCATCGGTTTGATCTTTCTTATCTTTACTTGCTTATATTTCGTAGATTGTTTATTTACTTATTGCATCGTTATCATATACACTTGTGTATATCTCTTAAGTTCACATAAGTCGACAATCTAAGTTTTAATTTTAAAATGGTAAAAACTATTGGACCCCCCTTCTAGTTTCCACACATGGGATAAATGATGCTATAAAAGTAATTTTATTTGATGTCATCATACATACAGATCCACAGATCCTTGTTTCAGCTTTCTACTTCCCCTAAGACCATGCGTGGTATTACAAATGTGAGTAGTACAACCATTATCGTACACCCATGATTTGTTAGGAAAAGAATACAGTTCTATAGTGAAGATACCTGAAGTACTAGCCATGCTAGTGTTTTTCTTCTTCTTGTTCAACTCAGCAAGATAGGCAGGACAATTTCTCCTCCAGTGACCCACCTTATTGCAGTGATGGCAAATCGAGTCCTTTGTTGGATGCCCTTTCTTAGGTGGCGGCGGGATCTTTGGTTTGAGGGCATAATCTTATTTACCCTTGCTATAACACCTCGTGTTTTAGGTCATTGTACGACATTATGTAATGTACAATTTATTTTTAGAGTTTTACGCGTTTTCTCTTAAAACCGTAAACGTTAAGTTAAATCGCGTAAACTAAAAATGATCATTCAATGTAAACGGGCATTAAACGATTAAATGTTTACATCAAGCAAGTGTTATATGATTATTATGAGGATAATTAATAACATTGTTCATCTTATTTTAATTGGCTACGTAAAATGCTTACGTTTCGCGATAAAACGCGTTTCGGCATTCCCGGAAGCACCAAAACCTAACTACGCTTAAACGAATACCCACGATTATACCCAATACACAAAATAATCAATATAACATCACATATATGTATATGTGGCCGGATTTCAAGTGATAGGACCAAGAATTAACTTGTTTGCATGACTACTCTCCATAATATCTAGATATTATGAATATCAAGGGAACCAACTCTTACACCATGAACCACTTGACTAATTAACCTTGTGCAAGGGTTAGAAAGTGACCATGGTTAGGTTAATTAGATATTTTCACTATAAATAGCATGCATGCACTCTTTCTTTCATAAACACTTAACAAAAATCACAAAAACCTCTCTTTGTCTCTCCTTATAGCTCACGGCTCAATACCCTCTCCAAACCAAATCCATAGCTTGATTTTCTATCATTATACAAGCATACACACATCATATCTAAGGTATTCTAAGAAGGTTTCAAGAGTTGGTTAACCATTTGCAAGGAAGGAATCAAGAAAAGAAAGAAAGGGTTACTTGGGAAAAATTAGGGTTTCATACTAATTTTTCAAGCCAAGAGGTTTAATCACAAGGGTGTGATTGTTATTCTTATCTCTACTCATCCACACAAGGTTATATCAAAAGCTTAATCATTTCATAACTAAGATTTTATGTGTTCATATGCTTTACTAAGTTAAATCACCATCTAGGGTACTCTTGAATATGTAAAATGAATTTTTACTTATTGTCAATGTTTTGTAAACTTATTTACATGCCATATGGATGCTAATATGATGTTAAAAGGGATGTATAAGTGTTTTGACATGATGCTTAAGAGTAAACATATATATGAACAAATTAGGGTTTCTAAAAAGTCCTAAAAACAAGTTTTAAACACATTTTGGAAATAAATATCTTAGGGGCTGTTTAAGTTTCGAAATTTACATATATGTTTTATGATTTTATAAAATACTACATGTCACAAGGATCGAGGGGTCATAAAGAACCCGAAAAACCGATTAAAAACGAAGAAGATACGCTATTTACAAGTTTACGATAATTAATACTTTTATAATTTTTTTTATAAAAAGTACTATTCACCACAGAAAATATACTTTATAAACATCCATAATATGATAAAACTTTCAATTACGAGAACGTGCTCGAAAGAATCGCTAAAAACGGAGCTATAACGAAAAAGATACGACAAAAACGGGTTTTACGTTAATTAAAAGTATAAAAATAATTTTATAGCTGTTGTGAACAGTAAAAACACTATTCATCACAGAATCTCAAAAACCTAAAAATGTGGTTTTATGATCACTCGTCTTAATACGAAAGCATGGGCGTAAGAAACGCGAGAAACGGGCTTAAAACGACAAAGTTATGTCATTTTTACTAAAGGCGTGATTATAAACATTTTTACTTTATAATCACGATTTCACTTAAACAAATAGATGGTGATATAGCTATATAGAATATTACGTGGTTATCAAAGTGCTATAATACTAGGGAGTTTCATAATGAGGCCTCTTCGGATGGCGTATCGACGAGTTGTTGGATTTACGATTTAAAGTGTCCTAACTCCTCGTACGTCATGTCATGACCTCTTAAATTATGATAGCCCGAATGATAGTACGATGATAACTATATAGGATTATATACAGTTGTTGTTAGACAACGTACTTGAATACTGATTCGACCTATATTAACTAGGTTGCATTCGAGCGTTAGCGTGACGCATTTTTACTTGGGATATTTTGTTATCAGTTTACTCACTCAAGGTGAGTTCATAGCCCCATGTTTTACAATTATTAAATTACAAGTTTTTGGGGTGAGAAACATATGCATGTTTTACAAATTGGACGCAAGTGTACATTTTATCATGATTACGTTTTGCCTAAGTAGCGATAACCCACTATGCCCATGAATCATTAACTGTCAATTACTGGAATGTGAGCGCGAATGATTATAGATAGATCTATTTGGGATTGACCTCCCCGTTCGGGTGACTAGCTATCACTGAAAAGAAAAGTATAAACATTCAGATACTAGATGTTAAACGGGGTTGAACATCATCACCGGTCAAGTGTAGGCAATATTTATATATTGTATACAATTAAGTCGAGCTTCGTGTCATGAGCATTAGGCATACGTAAAAGCATTTGTGATGTCTTGCATCTGTTTGCATTATCACTGGGAAAGATCTTGGCGTTCCTACATACACTTTTCATAAACCTATGAAATTCACCAACTTTTATGTTTGACGTTTTTAAATGCATGTTTTATCAGGAGGTCATTAAGCACGAGGTGTCGAAGGATACATTGGTGGTTATATTTTGAAGTCATGCATTAAAGATTTAGTCGCATTACATTTTGTATATCTGTTATGGGCTGGAAATCTTTGTAATAATAACAATTAAACAAGTAAAGCTTCGGGATTTTGTAACACATACTTTATTAGATCCAATGTATCTGTTTTAAATGACCTTTTGGTCGTTCTTATATTATCTTGTGTTATTGATCTGAGAAGTAACATGCCCCGGACCCTTATTTCGCTGCGACCCAATTTGAGGGTGTTACATTATATAAGAAAACTGTATTAACCATTATTAATTGGATTAGAGCGTTGGCATATCATTCTTAAGATTTAGGCGTTACATCATCCTAAGACCTAGACACAATAATTCTGTCACAATTAAAACATCCACATAAAGCATCTACATAAAGCATCCTTATTTGCTGATTATAATCTATCTTAAGGATTAAAGCAATGGTGATCTTGTTAAACCCTAGCTCATAGAGACTTTACCCGCTTACTTCTTAATGGTAATTTATACTCTAGTAGTCTACTTGTCCAACTATCCAATGGAATTAGAAGATTATTTGTTGAATTATCTAGATTCACCTACTAGTCAACATGTTTAATAAACCAAAGGCAATTTCTGTTAACTAGTTAAGCCAAAAGCGTATTGATGCAGGGCATGTTCGAGCTCCAACTCCTCTGGCTTAGCCGTCGGTTCTTCGGTCAACACGTGAAGTCAAGTGTTTAATTATTTTGAAGAGATTGAACGGGAAAATGACAATTTATAATTGTCAATCTATCTTTTTTAATGTTATTATTTTTGTTAAAGATATGTTTAGATTTTAGGAATTGATTTGTTTCTTTATTTGAAAAAAAGTCAAAGATTGTATTTGACTTTCTCTAGTCAAAGATTGTATTTAACTTTCTTACCTTATAAATGTAATAGGTTTAGGTGTTGGAAAAGGAGGTTATGATAAGTTTATAAAATAAGAGTGTTTCTCTTGAAGTCCCGGTTGGGCACCCTTTGAGGGTTTATTGAATTCCTTGTTCTTTGTATATTGTGTGGTTCTTGCATTCACATCGTTTCGCCATTTTTGGTATCAGAGCTGCTAGAGGGATACGAATGGCTGGACATGTTCGTCGTGAAGGACCCTCAGAGGGGTGGTATCGTAGAACGCCACCTGAGGCAAACGATCCTGAATCCGTGCGACGGGAAGTTCATTTGGTTACATAGCTCGTAGATTCGCCGACCGAGCAACGATCAAACTAAACCAATGAGGACCATGTGTCATAGGGAATGAAGACCTCCTTACAAAAGTAAAGGAAATTCAAGACGGATTCCAAAATCAAGCTAACCGTAGAGTCGCGCTGATTGGTAACGCCACGTGGAGTGAGGATCGATGTCACTTCACCTTCAAGATCAACTGCGAATGGTGAAATGCTGGATCGTGATTCTCCAAAAGAGAAGTCTGTGTTAAAGAAAACGAAGGAGGGTTAGAAAGTTTCATGTTTGAGACTTGGAGGATCAACTCTGAGGACGAGTTTTTTTCAAGAGGAGGAGAATGATGCAGGGCATGTTCGAGCTCCAACTCCTCTGGCTTAGCCGTCGGTTCTTCGGTCAACACGTGAAGTCAAGTGTTTAATTATTTTGAAGAGATTGAACGGGAAAATGACAATTTATAATTGTCAATCTATCTTTTTTAATGTTATTATTTTTGTTAAAGATATGTTTAGATTTTAGGAATTGATTTGTTTCTTTATTTGAAAAAAAGTCAAAGATTGTATTTGACTTTCTCTAGTCAAAGATTGTATTTGACTTTCTTACCCTATAACTGTAATAGGTTTAGGTGTTGGAAAAGGAGCTTATGATGAGTTTATAAAATAAGAGTGTATCTCTTGAAGTCCCGGTTGGGCACCCTTTGAGGGTTTATTGAATTCCCTGTTCTTTGTTATTTGTGTGGTTTCTTGCATTCACAACGATATCGCCATCACGTATCCTTAGCACAATTTTAGAAGGACAATATTTGTGATCCTATGATTCTAGTTGTATAAATTACTATAGGGAGAGCTATCCCGGCATCTAGATTACTTGGTCCGTATTACTAGATCCAGTTGAATGATAGGTCGCATAAAAAAGCACGTAAACAAGTATAAATTGATAAACATAAACAAGCATACAACGATAAATTAAGAAATCGAGATATAAACAAAACCAAACATTCAAATCTTCATAATAATGGCTAATACCCGAAGGTATTAGCCTTCAAACATCATTACAAAAGTAATTGTTTTAGCCAAGGTAAACTAACCGAGTTAACGAATGATACCAAAAACTAAACGATTACAAAAGTATAAGAAATTACACGTTGTCTTCTATGGATTGGAATGCGTTGCAAGACCTCTTCTACTCTTTTTCTCCTCTGAAATTAACTTTTGTGGTTTAGGTATCGAGAATATGATTTAGCACACTTAAAACTCGTTTTTGAGTTTTCTATTTATATTGTCTGGAAGTCGGTTTGATACGGCGTATCCAATGGGTTGGATAAGGCGTATTGGAGTTTCTTGGAGTAGGGACCACGTTTGATATCTTCTAGAATATTTTATTCCCAAATAGCTTGAATATGACGTATTGGCTTTCCTGGATACGGCGTATTGGTCTGCTTTCCTTTGTGGTCTTTGGTGAGTGCAGGCACGGATACGCCGTATCTTCCTTGATGGATACGGCGTATTGGTTGTAAGAATTAATCTTCAAAATATCTTCGTTTAAGCTCCAGAATGCGCGCCTTTTGCTAATATTCACCAAGTACTCTATAATTACTGCATTTCTCAAATATAAACGATTAAGTAACAATTCTTTACAATAATTATATAACATGGGTTAAATACATGGGATAAATGATGCTATAAAATAGACGTTATTTAATGTCATCAAATATCCCCCACTTCAATCCTACTTGTCCTCAGGTAGCCTTTAGAAGTTTATAAAAATGTATCCTTAAGGATATTTTCCGTTAAAGCATTTATTTAATCTATTACAAGTACACAACCAAACACCTTACGAAATACGAAGATGAAAACACTCAAATCACTCAACTAATCTATGTGGTAACATGTAACTAATTCGCTCAATTGCTCGGTCGTGATGAGTATTCTATCATAAACTTGGCAAGGATACACATCTCCACCGCTAAAGCTAAGGAGTAACAAGTTTATAAAGGTAAATATGGGTTTGTATGATAAGGCTTAGGGTTGATTACTCTAACTAATCTTTATCGATACCAATATTCCAAGATGGCGACAAAGACCCACATACACACCCGTAACGACGGGATAGACACATGTGACTGCTCACTCCCACCTCGAATAAGCTAAAGAGTATGAATAGTAGAGTAATATAGGGTATGGATCTTCTAACTTTCACCAATAGTAATAAACCAACAAGGCAGCTGAGACATGCATACATGGCCGTAACGACGGAATAGACATGCACGCTCGATCGCATCCTCATTCGCGTAAAACCATGGTTAATGATTAGGAATTAGAATTAAATTGTTGTTAAATAAAGATTACGAAATAAATAGATTAAGTCTAAAATACAAGTTGCTAGACACTTTTTCTCGACTGTTACCATGATAAAGACACAACTATTTACAACGTCTTGATCATAGATAAAAAACAACAACCTAAGTTGGCGTTCCCGTAACGGTCAACTTCCCAAACATACCATACTTTACATACATTACAAGGCAAGTGGCGATAATCTTCTCACCTTTATACAATATTCTACATGTCGAATTTGTATCAACGATAATCGATCCTTCGTTGTAATTCCATTTCGGTAGTTGCGAACGATTATCTTTCAAAATTTTCCTCTCTTTTTGTTATATACTTTACAAGGCAAGTGGCGATATCTTCCACTTTATACAATACTCTAAATCGTCGATTTGTATCGACGAATAATCGATCCTTTGTGTAATTCTTCGGTAGTTGTGAAATGATTATCTTCAAACTTTCTTTCTCTTTTTTTGTTGCGATTTTTCTAATTTTTTTGCTTTTTTCCTATAATATACATTCCCATTTGCGATGTGTAAATTTCTTCCAACCGTACCAAAATAGACACAAGACTCAGGAAATACAAACTTTACACTTTAAGCAACTAGCAAGTGTAAAATAAACTTAATCTAACAAGGTAGGTTAAGGTGTAAAGGTGTAACGAAACAAATAATTGGTGTAGTTCCTAAAGGATTGGCTCTACGGGTTGTTCTAGGGGTATCTTACTCTTAAAGTGAGAGTAAACAAAGGGTTTATATGGGGGTTAACTAACTAGTGTAGTTTGTTAATAAGCAACATGTAAATGCGATTTGGGTGTAATCCTAAAATTTACCAATTTAAACAAGTTACTCTATCTAAATCCATAGTACTTATCATTGCGGTCTCGAATAGATATACCAAGCCAAGTTCTAAAGTCTACTATATCACCGGCACACTCATATTTTTGTGAAATTTGGGTAAACATTTGGAAACGGATAAGGTTAAATCCTCACAATATCTAACAAAGGCTATTGTGTGAGGGTTATATATCAAGTAATTTTACAAAAGTATGCTTGAAATTTTTTTAAATTTGAGCATAATTTAAGCATTTTAGTATGAAAATTAGGACAAGTATACATTCTAATTCCATCCCCCCACTTTAATTATACAACGTCCTTGTTGTATAGATAAAACATTAAATACGGGAATTAAAAATAATTAGAATAAGAAACTTCCCTGATATTTGCTCGTTAGATTCTCCATGTTGAGTTTATTAGCAAGATTGTGTTGAACAGCCGCCTTGAAGTTTCAAGACTCTAACACTTTAAGATTTCTAGATTTTGTAAATTCTCCACCAATATTCGTCGATATTTCTTTCACGAGGCCCTGTATAAAACATAGGGAAAATGTGTATTCCTATCTTGGTACCTACGGTTAATTTAAACTAAACTAAACAAACTAAATACGGGTCAGTTTTGGTGAATACGCCGTATCATGTGCATGAATACGCCGTATTGCCAGAACTGACAATAATGTTTCTAAAGTGCATAAAAAGTAAAGTCTAATAACTTCTAGACAATCAATACGTCGTATGGTATGGAGCGGATACGCCGTATCGATGTCTGGGAAGACAGACTCGATAAAAATAAATAACAATCCGGGTTGTCTCCCGGGAAGCACTTTTGTTTACAGCAAAGTCTTTAAGTTAGACTTGTCTTCAGCTTCTCTTTACATTGTATCTTCTTCTAATTCCACCACTTCTTTATCTTTTGTATCAATATGTCTTTCATGGTACTTTTTCAACCTTTGTCCATTGACCTTGAAGCTGATTCCATTTTTATCTATGATTTCTACGGTCCCATATGGATACACAGTTTTTACCACATTTGGACCGTACCACCTTGATTTGAGCTTACCCGGATACATCTTGAATCTAGAGTTAAATAGCAATACCATGTCTCCTACCTTAAAATCTTTATCCCCTCAAAGTCTAGAGTCGTGTCATTTCTTAGTTCTTTCCTTATAGATCTGGGTGTTCTCGTATGCATTATCTCTTAATTCCATTAATTCGTTAAGTTCCATGAAATAGTTTTTTGCTGCTGCTGTGAGATCCATATTACATTTTTTTAGCACCCAATATGCTTTATGTTCGATCTCAACAGGCAAGTGACAAGCTTTTCCGTAAACCAATCTAAAAGGTGTGCATCCTGTGGGCGTTTGTAGGCGGTTTTGAATGCCCATAATGCATCGTCAAGCTTTTTGGACCAATTCTTCGGATTATATACAACTGATCTTTCTAGGATACGTTTAATAGCTCTATTCGTTACTTCGGTTTGCCCATTTATTTGGGGGTGATACGCTATTGATAACTTATGAGTTACTCCATATTTTTGTAAGGCTTTTTCCAACTGAGAGTTACAAAAATGTGTCCCCCGATCACTAATTAACGCTTTAGGAACTTCAAATCTTACAAATAGCCATCTTAACAATTTAATCACAACGCGAGCATCATTCATAGGAAGTGCCTGAGCTTTAACCCATTTTGATACGTAATCAACCGCCACTAAGATGTATTTGTTACCCTTCGAGTTAGGAAAGGGTCCCATAAAGTCTAACCCCCATACGTCAAATACATCACATACCTAAATATTGTTTTGAGGCATCTCACTTCTTGATGATATGTTTCCTGATCTTTGACATGCATCACATCTCATCACGTAATCTTTGGCATCCTTAAAGATACTAGGCTAGAAGAATCCAGATTCGTAAACTTTCCTTCTAGTTACCGACGCACTATGATGACCCCCAGTTGGTACAGAATGACAATGTGCCAAAATTTCAAAGATTTCGTTTCCAGCTACACATTGTCTCATTATATTGTTCGGGCATAGATAATTTTAAGTTAGTATTCAATATGTTTAACTGCATCTTTCCCGTTTGTTCCACTAAAAGCATTGTTGTGCAGATCATCCAAGAAGTTTCCTTTTAGCTCATAAGCATTTTTCCCGTTAACTGTAATACTTGTAATCCCAGAATAGTAATCTGCTTTGTCATTAGGCGCAAATGTTTCCATCCTTGACTTCGTTCCATTATCCGTCATCACTTCTTTAATCGAATAGCTCTGATAAGTATGTCATGTAACAAGGGTAAAAATATCAGCAAGATTTGCTCTAAAGAAGGATAGAATTTTTTTAGCATGGAAATCAAATACTAAAACTCATATTCTATTTCTGTTCCAGATGATCGATACACCGTATTCAATAGAAGTGAATACACCGTATTAATCAGTTGAATGAATACGCTGTATTGGATAGAAAGTTGGATACGCCGTATCCGATGGAAGTGGATACGCCGTATCGAGTTATCAACCAGAACAATGTATTAGAAAAACAATTAAATTAAATACACAAATATACAAGCAAACAATTAAACTAACAAATATACAAAATATACAGAATATACACTAATCTAATTAACACTACTCCTAAGGGTTAGATCTAATCTAAAAACCAAAATAAAATAAAAATCAAGATTAAATTTCACTCCCCGGCAGCGGCGCCAAAAACTTGATGTGTCGTTGTGTGGTATATATTTTTATGATTCAAGTTTTAAATTTATATTTTGCCGACTTAACCAAAAACAACACTTTAACGGGTAGTGTACCTGATCGGTGGTAAATTTGTGGTAAGTAGGGTGTCGAACACTTGAAGCGAAGTTAAATCTCTCAATTTATTTATATTTTGGTTATTTAATCTAAGTTAATTCTAATCTAAGTCAAAACTCATTAATCATATGTTAGTTCTACTCTATTCTAACAGGTTATTAAAGGGGTTACAGCCTAGAGACTGGCACGGTTTGGTTGGTGGGACTACACAAATCAATTCCAAGACACTTTTAAGCACCTACAAGCAAATGTAACAGAGATAAAAGAGAGGTCGAGCCTTTATAATTGAAAGCTATATTAGCCATCATTATCCGATTAGGAAAGGTTGGTTTTGTTTTATTCGGGCTAGATATGATTAACTTATCTCGAAGGAGGCATACCATCTTAGACTTAGGCGGGACTTCATCCTAAGACCTAGACACATTAATTTTGTCACAATTAAAGCATCCGCATAAAGCATCCTTATTTATTGTTTATATTCATCTAGAGGCGACACCGTGTTTGTAATACGACACTAGCTAATAGAGACTTCACCCAATTTACTGCTTAAGGGAAACTTGTATTAGGTGGTAGTCTCACAATCCGAAACTATACCAATGATCAGTATCATATTAGTTAGTACTAAGGCCATACCTTCTACGGTACAACCAAGTTCAATCAGGAAGCAGGACGTTATTGTGATCTTCCCCCTAATTGTTCCACCTATACGCATTACTATATGGAGAGCTATCCCAGACTCTTAGCCTACGCCCAAACAATACCGAAGTGGCAGCGCTTTAAATATGTAGAACTAGACCCAGTTGAATGATAGGTTGCATACTTAAGCATGTAAACAAGTATCATGTGATAAACATAATCAATAAATCAATGATACATTAAGAAATCGAGATATAAACAAAACCAAACATTCAGATCTTCATAATAATGGCTAATACCCGAAGGTATTAGCCTTCAAACATCATAATTAATACAAGAGTAATGGCTTAGCCAATGTAAACTAACAAATTTAACAAATGATACCAAAAACTAAACGATTACAAAAGTATAAGAAATTACACGTTGTCTCCTATGGATTAGAATGCATTGCAAGACCTCTTTTACTCTTTTTTCTCCTTTGAAAATCTACTTTTGTGGTTTAGGTATCGAGTATATGATTTAGCACACTTAAAACTCGTTTTTGAGTTTTGTATTTATAGGGTCTGGAGTCGGTGTCGATACGGCGTATTGGAGTTTCTTGGAGTTGGGACCACGTTTGATATCTTTCAGAATATTCACATATTATATCCATAATACGGCATATTGGTCTTCTCTGGATACGGCATATTGATCTTGTTTCCTTTGTGGTCTTTGGTGAGTGCAGGCACGGATACGCCGTATCTTTCTTAATGGATACGGCATATTGGTTGTTAGAATAGTAATCTTAAAAACATCTTTGTTTAAGCTCCAGAGTGTGCGCCTTTTGCAAATATTCACCAAGTACTCCATAATTACTGTAATTCTCAAATATAAATGATTAAGTAACAATTATTTGCAATAATAACACAAAATGGGTTAATTACATAAGATAAATAAAGTTTTTAAAATTGACGTTATTTTGATGTCATCAAAGAGCACGGATGGACTGATTGAAAACAACTTGAAACCATGTATAGCTGAAACTATTATTGAAGATCGTGATGCTTTCTGATCTGAAGTACCCGATCTTATTTCCAAAGAATTCAATTCACATGCACCGCAAATCATAGAAGACCTTTTCAAGCAATATGTGCAAAACAATGTTATACAAGTCCATCCTACCACAACCAGTACAACTTCATCAACTGATCTTCAAAAACAATTATATCTAAAGATGAAGAGAAGTATTCAAGATAGAGCTAATGATACAGCATTGTGGGAGGTATTGAAGCGTAAGTTTGAAAAGTCTTCTACTTCTAATACTTCTTGTAGGGATGATGATCATCAAGACGATGATGCTCCTCCTGGGGGGGAGAAAAGAGTGAAAAGACAAAAGACTTCTAAGAGTTCAAAGTCTGTAAGGGGTTCTTCGTCGAAACAATCAGTCAAAGATTCTACAACTTATGTATCCAAGAAACAACAACAAGAAGAATGGGATGCATGGTTAGAGGAAACAATTATTGACGAAGATGAGGTGATTCCTAAAGATGAAACACCTGAGCTAATCATAGAATTTCAAAATGTTGATAAGCGTGTTCCAACTATGTTTGATCGTGTGAGAATGGAGGATACATTGAATGATATTTTGAGTAATCAGTTCAAGAATGTTAAAGAATATGCCTACCATTTGAAACAAGCAACAAACTTTATGAAGAATCAGATAGTTTGGGAAAGCAGACAAGAGGACATAAGACGACTAATACCAAGACCTCTCGTATTCTTTGGACCACAAAGGAATCCAAATGAACCTCAAAGGCATTTTTATAACAAAGATATATTCTTTCTTAAGAATGGAAATACTGAGGAGAAGAAGTATATTCTTTCGCTTCACAAGATACACGCAGAATGATTTCCAGAAGCTGGTCTAGAAGAAAAGATGAATCATTGGGTTCGTAAAGAATTCAAGAATTTTAATAAAGACGCACGATTGTCAATTCAACATTGGAAAGATTCGTGGCATAAAAGAGTCTAGAATATGTGATATATCGACCCACTTAACCAATCAATAAGAAACCAGAAAGAGAAAAGAATGGGAGGAAGGTTTCTAGTGAGAGAAAATAAAAAGAGAATATTAGATTGAACTATGTGTGAGAATTGAAACCAACCAACACCCTCTCCAAGCTATGGAGAGGGTATGTATACAAGCTATAGGCCGGCCATATTAAGGCTTTGTGGACTTTTCATGGGCTTTGGCCCGTTTAGCTTACTAATGTTTCAAAAACTATATAAGACCTACGAGCTACGTATTTTAGGTATGACCGAGTGTTTTCTCAATTCCTAACAATATCCTCCTAAGGGAGGTCACATCCTTTTATAAAAATCTTAAGCTTTACATTCTACGAATTTCATTAGACTTGGCTCAAGGTCTTGAATCTTTATCATTCAACTTGTGATATGCGTAGTGATCTTTAGACTTTAGGCTTGAGCTTGTTCCTTTAAGCTTGACTTGCATGTGATCTTTTAGCATCTTGAGATCATTAGTTGAATATAATCTCTTATCATCATCTTGTGACTTTTGCCATCTTGTGTACTTGTGACCTTCGGACCGACATGCTCATACAAACTTGAAAGCTTGAATAAAGCATCTTTCTTGAAGTTCTTTAACTTTTAACACTTTGTCGCTTCAAGAAGGACGTGCGGTATCAGAGTAGCGGAAGTCTTGAAACATGTACTTGAGCTTTGATAATGTCTTTTACATATGTTAGTCGAGTATGCGCATGTGGCTATGAATCTTGACTTGTCTTGAGTCAACTGCGTCTACCATTGGGATTACCTGCATGAATGGGTTAGTGATAAATAACATATATGGATGAAAGTATCTTTGCCACTTCATCGTATATGATTGCAATAACTACAGTTCCCCGTTAATCAGTATAAATACTACTTGTGATCAGGTAGAATTCTGAAGAATCTCCTTGACATGGTTTCGTAGCTGCACTAGCCGTTCTCATTACCAGAGCATCTCAAAGCAGACAACACGGTATGAGTAAACCAGTAAGACAAAGTCTCACTGATTGAATCAGAAATTGATTTGAAAATCAATCGACGTGTCACTTGCTAAAGTGATTTTGCGACACATCAAGAGTTTTATGCATTTCAAAATTCATCAATCGTCAATTCATAGTCTGGACCGAATGATATCCAGTGTCACAAGTTTGATCCATATAGGATCTCACAAGTCACCTACCACATAGCTTGTTTGATGTTGGCTCTGGAAGGATTTCCATCGTCATTGTGAATACTTTAGTATCACTCTGATGTTCTGGGAATATCACAAGGATAATGCGTAGGACTCTTAAGATATTACTTGTTTTCACAATGTATGAAAAATAAATATATTGGAATAGTATCCTAGTGAGATTTATGAATGATCTTTTGGCTCTAGACTCGATAGTGCACTTTGATTTTAGTAATCAGAGGCTGAAGCAAACTGCCACCTTTTTAATACCAACTAACTCGGAGTGAGAAAGTTGATAGAAATATGTGTAATCTCCGTGAGAATGAAACAAGAGTCTTTTGAGAGACCTTGGGTGGCTAGGGAGGGTTGTGAATCGCATCACTAGGTCCATGATGACTATCTTCAATACCAAACAATAGCTTAGTGTTTCTGATAGCATATGTATTGACCCCGGGGTTTCTGCCTAAGATGTACAGGGGGTTCTTTCTTTTCACCCTCTTTATCTGTAATTCTTTACTCTTTTTAACTTTTCTTTTTTATTCTTCAACCCTTTCAATGCTTACCAAAGACTTCATTACTAACACCTTGTTGGGTTTGTTCGAGTGTTAGCTCTATCTTAGTCCGCATTTCTCCCCTTTCTCACTTTTTCTCCTTTTTATCATACCTATGGACTTCTATTCTAACTAATGGAATGTCCCTGGTAGATCCTCTGTTTTCGGAGTGTATCTCGCAGAACAACACTACCTATACCTAACACCTTCTATTAACTCTAATTAATTCAAAATACATACTACTTATGGTCGCGGGTCTTTTCGGTATTGTTTCTCAGCCTTTAAAACCATTGAAACATCGATCAAGGTACTTTTGTGTGTATAAATCTAAACAATTTAGTACCTCGGAATGGTTTTTTAATTTTTAAAATTGCCCCTGCATATATGCATCTCGATAACCGACAAATGTTTTGCACATACAAGGAAGAAGCTGCATTATAGTCATTTTTCAAGATCAATATTTTACTAAGTTCATATATATTTTATTCACATTTTCTTCCCTTATCAAAATGTGAAATCTCTGATATTTTCAGATATCCAATTATTCAAATATGTAATGTAAAAATATTTTAGAGAAAAATGTCTCTGATTCTATATAATTAGCCTTATTGAAACAACGGAGAAGGATATACCAGATAAAAACAAAGATTCAAACCGCTCGCGATCGACAAAAGAGCTACCGTTGATTTAAAGCGTTTAATCCAATGGAATTTCAAGTATGGAGATATAAGTTATGCTTAAGGTTTCGCCTGGAAAGGGGTCGTATGTTTGGCAAACGGGGGTAGTTAAACCCCAGATATGACGGACCTTTCAAAGTATTGAAAAAAGGTTGGAGCCGTTGTTCAAGCCTGAGCTTCCTTAGACGCCTGTGCAGGTCTTCAATACGTTTCATGTATCCACATACTTGAAGATAATGTTTTCTCGGACGATCATTAGTCGTTCCGTTGGAAGGACTGCAAGTGATGACATGCTCTATTTGTTGAAGAGCCTGTCGAATTCATGGGACTCCGTACGAGAAGTCAAACAATTAGCGAAAGTCGGCTGTCCTCCAATTGTCAAGGTCTCAACTGGAAATTAGGCGGGGTCCTGAGTTGTACGTGGAACTGTGAAGATCATATTCAGGAGGAAATATCCTAACCTCTTCTCCAAGACCGCCACCTTCTTCAAGTGCCGGTATAAGCCTTGAGGACAAGGTGATTTAAATGGGGAAGACTATAACACCTCGGTTTCTAGGTCATTGTACGACTCATTATGTAATGCACAATCTTATTTTTAGGGTTGTACGCGTTTTCTCTTAAACCGTAAACGTTAAGTTAAATCGCATAAACTAAAAATGATCATTCAATGTAAACGGGCATTTAACAATTAAATGTTTACATCAAGCAAGTGTTATATGATTATTTAGAGGATAATTATTAACATTGCACATTTTATTTTTATTGGTTACGTTAAAGTGTTTCGTTTCGCGATAAAGTACGTTTAAGCCTTCCCGGAAGCACGTTAACTTATCTACGCTTCATCAAATACCAAAAATTTGTACTCCAATACTTAAAGTTTATTTAAAACTTCAAGTATTTTAATCACTTTATATTACATTTTCCATTATGAAGGAATTCAAATATAACTCTTACAATGTACAAGTTATACATTTTTCTAAGTCTATACTACATTATACTTTATATAATACAAGTATACATTATATAAATGATCAAATACATATCTAGCTTATACATATACATATATTTCGTGTATAATGACTAGGAAAGCCAAGATGAGACCAAGAAACATCACAAATATCTTCATAAAAGATCTAGCATGCAACTTGAACTCATGACTAGCCAAACTTATCCAAGATAAGCTCTAACTTTTCTTCCATGCATTCTTATCCTTGCCACCTTTCACATGATCAACTAGACATAAGAAATATCTTCATGAGTCCCCAAGTAGTATATATATGCATGCATATGAGAGCTAGGGACTCATACACTTCATTTCATTACAAGAAAATTCACAAAACTCCTCCTTTGTTCTCTCTAGAGCCCACGGCTCAAAACCCTCTCCAAACCAAATCCATAGCTTGATTTTATATCATTATACAAGCATACACACATCATATCTAAGGTATTCTAAGAAGGTTTCAAGAGTTGGTTAACCATTTGCAAGGAAGGAATCAAGAAAAGAAAGAAAGGGTTTACTTGGGAAAAATTAGGGTTTCCTTCTAATTTTTTAAGCCAAGAGTTTAAATCACAAGGGTTTGATTGGTTTTCTTTTCTCTACTCATCCACACAAGGTTATATATAAAGCTTAATCATTTCATAACTAAGATTTTATGTGTTTATATGTTATATTTAGCTAAATCACCATTTAGGGTACTTTTAAATATGTAAAATGAATTTTTACTTATGATCATTGTTTTGTACACTTATTTATATGTTATATGAATGTTAATATGATGTTAGAATGGTAATATAACTCTTGTACACACTTGGTTAAGTATAATACGTTTATGAACAAATTAGGGTTTTAAAAGATTTACTTAATAAATTACAAGTGAAAATGGTAAAATAACATGTTAATCTTATTATCTTGGACTCACATGAGCAAAGTATGAACTAATGAATTTAATATATGTAATACATAAGATATAAATGTTGTAAAGTAGTTGTAACTAAGTGTTGAATTCTAAATGTACAATAATCATGCTTAAAACAAGTCCTAATCACAAAACCTCAAAACTTTCTATTTTGGTGCGATTTTGAAAGCACCATATTATGTTTTATAAAGATTGTACTATCTCATGAGGATTTATAAATGATAAGAAACTCGAAATCCGATTTATAACGAAGAAGAATACGCTAGTTACAAGTTTACGGACGCTAAATACTTTTATAAAACAATTTTATAAAAAAGTTACTATTCATGAGGCAGAAACTTATACTTTGTAACATCAATATATGATAAAACTTTCAATTACACGAACGTGTTCGAAAGAAATCGCTAAAACGGAGCTATAACGAATAAGACTACATAAAAAATAGGTTTTACGTTAATTTAAAAAGTATATAAAACATTATATGCAGTTATTGAACAGTAAAAACACTATTCATCATAGAAATCTCAAAAAACCTAGAATGTGATTTTATGATCACTTGTCTTAATACGAAAGCGTGGGCATAAGAAACGCGAGAAACAGACTTAAAACGACAAGTTATGTCATTTTTACTAAAGGGCGTATTATAAACAGTTTTTACTTTCTAATTTCGATTTTCATTAACAAATAGATGGTGATATAGCTATATAGATTATATATGTTATTAGTTATCGAAGTGCTATATTACTAGGGAATTTCATAATGAGGCTTCTTCGGATGGCGTATTGACGAGTTGTTGGATTTATGATTTAAAGTGTCCTAACTCCTCGTACGTCATGTCATGACCTCTTAAATTATGATAGCCCGAACGATAGTACGATGATAACTATATAGGATTATATACAGTTGTTGTTAGACAACGTACTGTATACTGATTCGGACCTATATTAACTAGGTTGCATTCGGGCGTTAGCGTGACGCGTTTTTACTTGGGATATTTTGTTATCAGTTTACTCACTCAAGGTGAGTTCATAGCCCCATGTTTTACAATTATTAATTTACAAGTTTTTGGGGTGAGAAACATATGCATGTTTTACAAATTGGACGCAAGTGTACATTTTATCATGATTACGTGTTGCCTAAGTAGCGATAACCCACTATGCCCATGAATCATGAACTGTCAATTACTGGAAAGTGAGCGCGAATGATTATAGATAGATCTATTTGGGATTGACCTCCCCGTTCGGGTGACTAGCTATCACTGGAAACGAACGTATATCATGTCGGATACTGGATGTTACGGGTTGAACATCATCACGGGAAGTAGGCAATATTTATATATTGTATTCAATTATGTCGAGCTTCGGTGTCATGAGCTTAGGCAAACGTAATTGCATTTTGTGATGTCTGCATCTGTTGCATTATCACTGGGAAAGTCTTGCGGTCCTGCATATACATTTACATAAACCTATGAAATTCACCAACTTTATGTTGACGTTTTTAAATGCAATGTTTTTCAGGAGGTCATTAAGCACGAGGTGCGAAGGATACATTGGTGGTTATATTTTGAAGTCATGCATTAAAGATTTAGTCGCATTACATTTTGTATATCTGTTATGGGCTGGAAATCTTTGTAATAATAACAAGTAAACAAGTAAAGCTTCGGGCTTTTGTAACACATACTTTATTAAATCCAATGTATCAGTTTTAAACGACTTTTTGGTCGTTCTTATATTATCTTGTGTTATTGATCTGAGAAGTAACACGCCCCGGACCCTTATTCCGCTGCGACCCAATTTGGGGGTGTTACAGATTGGTATCAAGAGCCAAGGTTATAGAGAACCAGGTCAAATGTTTTTGCTGGACTATAACCGTTTTCAAACATTGCATTCATACAAAGGGGTTTTCACGGGACATACATACACTAATTGTGCATTAGTCGGTTAGGCTAGATGCATGGCATGTTTGATATCATGATTGATATACCATGTTATAATATTATGGTATATTACTATAAGGACGTCTTATATTAGAATACTATATAAGCTAATTTTGATTTCAGATTTATCATGTCAAGATTCTGAGCATTCTACAGTTACTACACTTCAGTACCCTTTCCAGTTGAGACGATTCAGACATTGGTTCACCAGGAATCGATGGACCACCCATTATGCCAGAGGACCCATATGCTTACATAATGGCTGCTTATGAGGTTCCACCATCGCTTGACTACATACCTGGCCCCGAGGTTCCACCATCGCCTGACTACATACCTGGCCCCGAGGAGCCGCAGTCACCTCCCCCACTGGACTTTGTTCCTGAGCCGATATACCCTGAGTACATGCCACAGGAGGATGAGATACTCCCGGCCGAGGAGCAGCCACTACCTGCTGCTGCTGCCTCACCCACTGCAGATTCACCAGGATATGTTCCTGAGTCTGATCCGGAGGAGGAGCCGGAGGAGGACGATGAGGATCCCGAAGAGGATCCAGCTGACTACCCTGCTGATGGGGGATGATGATGATATGAGGATAGAGGACGAGGATGACGGATGAGGTGGAGCGAGGAGGAGCAACCCAACCTCTGTCCGACTAGTCCCTACCTGTACACCGTATGACCGCCAGGATATCTATCCGGGATGAGCCATCCATATCACTTCCTCCTAGGGAAGAGGTCGAGAGACTTCTTGCCTTAACCACCCTACCACACAATCCATACTACTCCACTATATTCTCCATTACCACAGATACCATCAACCACCATTACCTATACCTTTACCACCACCCAATAGGCACCTACTCATATGAGATTCCCGAGAGTTGTTTACCTCTCGGAAGAGGTGCGTTTTGCTCATCTCCCACCCCTAGTGTGAGTCGGGTGGAGAGTCGCAGCGGTGCTGCTAGGCAGGATAGACCTACCATAGCGAGGGATGACCCTTATTCCATAGCGAGGGAGGACCTTTATGGATTTGTCGATGTGGTTGATGTCCATCCTAGATGTTCGACGTCTAAGGAGTTAGACTATGACATTACGGATACATGGGATGATTTGGTAGGAGCCATCGATGAGATTGCACGGACCACCATAGAGGAGGTCAATCAGAGGGTTACCGATCTTGCTACCATTATTGAGGAGGAGACTACTAGCATGTATGGTATTATGGAGGATGCTCAAGATGACCGGTCTCAACTGAGAGGCCGAGTCAACTTGTTGTATAGGGATCGGCCTGTTCATCGTCATTTAGCAGTAATGATAGAGAGAGAGGCTAAGATGGCTCGTGAGGCTTGGGGGCTATCCATGGATGCTAGCGACTATGCACGTTCAGATGTTATGTCATTACGTACTACGGTAGTGGCGCAGAGTGCATTGATTTCAGAGTTATAGTCAGCAGATCATAGGAGACAAAGGGTGATTTTAGAGTTGTCGGCATCAGACCACAAGAGACAGGTTCAGTTGACTAAGACATTGAGGTTGCTAAAGGGACTACAGACACAGATGGTCGAGTTTCAGAGGTAGCATGGACCCGCAAAAGGTCTGGCACAGCCTGATGCACCAGGAGAGGCTAGTAGCAGTTCCTAGATTTGATTATGTTATAGCTATGCTATGCAGCCTGTTAAGTATTATGGGTTATTCCCAGCTAGCATACTGTATAGATCATTTATTTTGTTTAGCTACCCAGTATAGGTATTTTGTTCAGGTATTATCTACCTTGTACAGCATACTAAGTGTTACGGGTATATCCCGGCTAGTATGGCTTTAGGTTGTTTCTTTTGTCTTGTAACCTAAGTGTAGTAATCATCTTGTATCTGAACCAAACATGTATGTTTTTCCAAGTTATATATGAATGGTGGATTAATCGTTTACTATGAAATCAAATTTATATTAAATGAATGTTGATTTGGTTATACCACGATTAATTTTAATAACAATTGTACATTTCACTGTGTGATGTGATCTCGTTTTATTTAATGTGTATATGTTATGTCATAGTTATGATTTTATGAAATCTAACGGTGTATTATGTTTTTCTTGTGATTTCAAGTAAAATTGGCACCAAAGGAAGGGTCCACGAGGTTAAACCCAAATGGCAACTCCAAACTAGTCTCAGACTCTCATACCACTACATCTGTCACTAATGCCCAAATTTAGGCAATGATTGACGAAGGTGTTACTGCTGCACTGGCAGCACGTGATGCAACCAGAAATGGCAATGATAGCCATCTTCGGAACACGGGTGTCACGAATGGCTGTGAGGTTGTCGTGAATGCACCTACCCGGACTTCCTAAAATGCCAACCCTTGAACTTCAAGGGCACTGAGGGAGTTGTCGGACTCACTCAGTGGTTCAAAAAGATGGAATCTGATTTACAGATAAGAACTAGACGTAGCATGCAGGTCAAATTTGCTACGTGTACCCTGCAACGGAAAGCTCTTACATGGTGGAAACTCCCACGTTAAGACACTACTCATGAAGATGCCCTTGCCAATTGCCTGGAGACACTGAAAAAAGATGATGACAGACTGTCTGTCATCATCTTTTTCAGTGTCCTCTATGGCATTGCATGGGCAACTTCATGAGTAGTGGTCTTAACGTGGGAGTTCCACTACGTAAGAGCATTTCCTTGCAGGGTACACGTAGAAAATTTGACCTGGCATGCTACTGTATAGTTGCTTATGCTGTAGACAGACTCCATCTTTGTTGAAACCATGAGTGAGTCCGACAACTCCTAGTAGTGCCCTTGAAGTTCAAGGGGTTGGCATTTTAGGAAGTACCGGGTAGGTGCATTCACGAGCACTGCACAGGCCTTTGACTACCGTTCCTGAAGTATGGTATCATTGCCATTTTGGTTTGCAATTCACGTGTGCCAGTGCTTTAAAGCCAGTATTTACAACTTCGTCAATCATTGCCATAAAATTTGGGGCTTTTAGTGACAGATGTAGTGTATGAGTGTCTGGACTAGTGATGTTGGTTGTTGCATTTGGGTTTAACCTCGTGGTCCTTCTCTTTGGTGCCATTTTCTTGAAATCACAAGAAAACATAATACCCGTTAGATTTCATAAAATCATAACTATGACATAACATATACACATTAAATAAAACGAGATCACATCACACAGTGAAATGTACAACTGTTATTAAAATTAATCCGGTGTTTATACCAACATCAACATTACTTTTAATATAATTTGATTTCATAGATAACGTCAATCCATCCATTTCATATATTAACTTGGAAAAAAACATACATGTTTGGTTTTCAATACAAGGATGAATTACTACACTTAGGGTTACAAGACAAAAGAAACAACCTAAAGCCATACTAGCCGGGATATACCCGTAACACTTAGTATGCTGTACAAGGTAGATAATACCTGAACAAAATACCTATACTGGGTAGCTAAACAAAATAAATGATCTATTTTTTACTGTATGGCTAGCTGGGTGTGGAATAACCCATTAATAGCTTACAGGCTGGCATTGCATAGCTATAACATAATCAAATCTAGGAACTGTACTAGCCTCTCCTGGTTGCATCAGGCAGTGCCTAGGACCTTTTGCGGGGGTCCATTTGCTACCTCTGAAACCTCGACCATCTGTGTTGTAGTCCCTTCTGCAACCTCAATTGTCTTAGTCAACTCGAACCTGTCTCTTGTGGTCTGATGCCGACAACTCTAAAATCACCCTCTGTCTCCTATGATCTGCTGACTATAACTCTGAAATCAATGCACTCTGCGCCACTACCGTAGTACGTAATGACATAACATCTGAATGTGCATAGTCGCTAGCATCCATGGATAGCCCCCAAGCCTCACAGAACCATTATTAGGCCTCTCCCTCTATCATTACTACTAATTGTCGTTGAAAAGGTGCCGATCCCTATACAACAAGTTGACTCGGTCCTCTCTGTTGAGGACCTGCGTCATCTTGAGCATCCTCCATATACCATCATGCATAGTAGTCTCCTCCTCAATAATGGCTAGCAAGATCGGTAAACCCCTCTGATTGTCTTTTCCTCTATGGTGGTCGTGCATATTCATTGATGGCTTTTCTACCAATCATCCCATGTATCCGTATTGTCATAGATTCTAACTCCTTAGACGATTGAACATCTAGGAATGACATAAACCACATCGACCAAATCCTATAATAAAGGTTCCTCCCTCGCTATGGAATAAGGGTCATCCCTCGCTATGGTAGTCTATCATGCCTAGCAGCACGGCTGCTGAACTCTCCCGACCTCACGACTAGGGGGTGGGCGAAGCTGAAGCAAAACGCACCCTCTTCCGAAGCGGTAAACAACTCTCGGGAATCTCAATATGAGTAGGGCTATTGGGTGGTGAGGTAATCGGTATAGGTAATGGTGGTGGTTGGTATCTGGTGGTATGGAGATTGCTGTGGAGTAAGTAGTGATGGTGGATTAGGGGTGGTATAAGGCACGAAGTCTTCTAGCCTCTCTTCCCTAGGAGGACTTTGTGATATGGATGGTAGTCCCGGATAGAATATCCTGGCGGTCATACGGTGTACAGGTGGGACAGAGTCGGCCGGAGCTGGGTGCTCCTCCTCCTCCTCCTCATCCTCGTCCTCGTCCTCATCCTCATCATCATCATCATCCCCATCAGCAGGGTAGTCAGCTGGATCCTCTTCGGGATCCTCATCGTCCTCCTCCGGCTCCTCCTCCAGATCAGACTCAGGAACATATCCTGGTGAATCTGCAGTGGGTGAGGCAGCAGTAGCAGGTAGTGGCTGCTCCTCGACCGAGAGTATCTCATCCTCCTGTGGCATGTACTCAGGGTACATCAACTCAGGAACAAAGTCCAGTGGGAGAGGTGACTGCGGCTCCTCGGGGCCAGGTATGTAATCAGGCGATGGTGGAACCTCGGGGCCAGGTATGTAGTCAGGCGATGGTGGAACCTCATAAGCAGCCATTATGTAAGCATATGGGTCCTCTGGCATAATGGGTGGTCCATCGATTCCTGGTGAACCAATGTCTGAATCGTCCTCAACTGGAAAGGGTACTGATGTGTATGTAACTGTAGAATGCTCAGAATCTGACATGATAATATCTGAAATCAAAATTAGCTTATATAAGTATGCTAATATAAGACTCTTATAGTAATATACATTTATATTATAACATGTATATCAATCATGAATATCAATCATGCATGCATCTAGCCTAACCGACTAATGCACAATTAGTGTATGTATGTCCCGTGAAAACCCCTTTGTATGAATGCAATGTTTGAAAACGGTTATAGTCCAGCAAAAACATTTGACCTGGTTCTCTATAACATTGGCTCTTGATACCAATCTGTAACACCCCCAAATTGGGTCGCAGCGGAATAAGGGTCCGGGGCGTGTTACTTCTCAGATCAATAACACAAGATAATATAAGAACGACCAAAAAGTCGTTTAAAACTGATACATTGGATTTAATAAAGTATGTGTTACAAAAGCCCGAAGCTTTACTTGTTTACTTGTTATTATTACAAAGATTTCCAGCCCATAACAGATATACAAAATGTATTGCGACTAAATCTTTAATGCATGACTTCAAAATATAACCACCAATGTATCCTTCGCACCTCGTGCTTAATGACCTCCTGAAAAACATTGCATTTAAAACGTCAACATAAAGTTGGTGAATTTCATAGGTTTATGTAAATGTATATGCAGGACCGCAAGACTTTCCCAGTGATAATGCAACAGATGCAGACATCACAAAATGCAATTACGTTTGCCTAAGCTCATGACACCGAAGCTCGACATAATTGAATACAATATATAAATATTGCCTACATTGCCCGTGATGATGTTCAACCCGTTAACATCCGTATCCGACTAGGATATACGTCATTTCAGTGATAGTAGTCACCGAACGGGGGGAGGTCAATCCCAAATAGAAATCTATCTATATTCTTCGCGCTCACATTACAGAATGACAGTTCATGATTCATGGGCATAGTGGGTATATCGCTACTTAGGCAACAGTAATATGATAAAATGTACATTGCGTCCCATTTGTAAAAACATGGCATATGTTCTCACCCCAAAAAACTTGTAATTTTTAATTAATTGTAAAACATGGGGCTATGAACTCACCTTGAGTGAGTAAACTGATAACAAAAATATCCCAAAGGTAAAAAGCTGTCAGCTAACGCCCCGAATGCAACCTAGTTAATTAGGTCGAATCAGTATACAAGGAGTTGTCTAAAAAAACTGTTATTAATCACCTATATAGTTCATCAATGTACTATCGTTCGGGCTATCATAATTTAACGAGGTCATTGACATGAGTCACGAGGAGTTAGGACACTATTTAAATCGTAATCCACAACTCGTCAAATAACGCCATTCCGAATTAAGCCTCATTCATGAAATTCCTAGTTAATATAGCACATCGATAACTAATAACATAATATAATCTATAATAGATTTATCACATTATTTGTTTAAGTGAAATCAGTAATTATAAAGTAAAAACGTCTTATAATTAGCCTTTAGTAAACAATGACCATAACTTTGTCGTTTGAAGTCTGTTTTCTCGCGTTTCTTATGCCCACGCTTTCGTTATAAGGACAAGTTGATCATAAAAATCACATTCATAGGTTTTTGAGATTCTATGATGATTAGTGTTTTACTTGTTCTAACTGCTATATAATTGTTTTTATACGTTAATTACGTAAAAACCTATTTTTGTTGTTCTTATTCGTTTATTGCTCCGTTTTTAGCGATTCTTTCGAACCACGTTTTGTAATTGAAGTTTTATCAATTCATTGATGGTTTACAAAGTTATAAGTTTCTGCCATGAATAGTAAACTTTTTTTTAAAATTTGTTTTATTAAAGTAATTTAGCGTCGTAAATTGTAACTAGGTATCTTCTTCGTTATAACGGATTTTCGAGTTTCTTATCATTTTAGTAAATCCTCATGAGATGTACTATCTTTAAAAAACATAATATGGGTGCTCTTCAAAATCGAACCCAAAATAGAAAGTTTGAGGATTTTGTGATTTGGACATGTTTTAAAGCATGATTTTTGTACATTTAGATTCAACAACTTTAGTATACAACTTATTTACCAAATTATACCTTATTTATTACATATATTAAATTCATTAGTTCATAATTTGCTCATGTGAGTCCAAGATAACAAGATTAACATGTTATTTTACCATTTTCACTTGTAATTTATTAAGTAAATCTTTTAAAACCCTAATTTGTTCATAAACATGTTATACTTAACCAAGTGTGTACAAAGAGGTTATCATTACATGCTTACATCATATTAACATTCATATAACATATAAATAAGTGTACAAAACAATGATCATAAGTAAAAATTCATTTTACCATATTTTAAAAGTACCCTAAATGGTGATTTAGCTAAATAACATATGAACACATAAAATCTTAGTTATGAAATGATTAAGCTTTATATATAACCTTGTGTGGATGAGTAGAGAAAAGAAAACCAATCACACCCTTGTGATTTAAACTCTTGGCTTGAAAAATTAGAATGAAACCCTAATTTTTCCCAAGTAAACCCTTTCTTTCTTTTCTTGATTCCTTCCTTGCAAATGGTTAACCAACTCTTGAAACCTTCTTAGAATACCTTAGATATGATGTGTGTATGCTTGTATAATGATAGAAAATCAAGCTATGGATTTGGTTTGGAGAGGGTTTTGAGCCGTGGGCTCTAGAGAGAACAAAGGAGGAGTTTTGTGATTTTTCTTGTAATGAAATGAAGTGTATGAGTCCCTAGCTCTCATATGCATGCATATATATACTACTTGGGGACTCATGAAGATATTTCTTATGTCTAGTTGATCATGTGAAAGGTGGCAAGGATAAGAATGCATGGAAGAAAAGTTAGAGCTTATCTTGGATAAGAAAAGCTAGTCATGAGATCAAGTGGCATGCTAGATCTTTTATGAAGATATTTGTGATGTTCTTGGTCTCATCTTGGCTTATCCTAGTCATATTACACGAAATATATGTATATGTATAAGTTAGATATGTATTTGATCATTTATATAATGTATACTTGTATTATATAAAGTATAATGTAGTATAGACTTAGAAAAATGTATAACTTGTACATTGTAAGTTATGATTTGAATTCCTTCATAATGAATATGTATAAAGTGATAAATACTTGAAGTTTTAAATAAACTTTAAGTATTGAGTACAAATTTTTGGTATTTGATGAAGCGTAGATAAGTTAACGTGCTTCCGGGAAGGCTTAAACGTACTTTATCGCGAAACAATGTAAAATCTTAACGGTAACCATTACAAATAAAAGTGAAATGTTTAAAATTATCTCTAACTAATCATATTACACTTGCTTGATGTAAACATTCTAATTGTTTAAGCCGTTACATTGACTTTGATCATTTTTAGTTTACCCGATTTAAACTTAAGTTTACGGTTTAAGAGAAAACGCGGTTGTGGTTAAAACCTAAAAAATAAATTGTGCATATTAATGTCGTACAATGACCTAAAACACGAGGTGTTAAGTCTTCCCCATTAAATGAGCCTTGTCCTCAAGGCTTATGACACGGCACTTGATGATGGTGTGGTCTTGGTGAAGAGGTGTGGATATTTCTTCCTGAATTGATCTTCACGTTACCACGTAAACTCAGGACCCCGCCTAGAGTTCCATTGAACCTTGACAATTAGGACACGGCTTCGCCTCAATTGTTTGACTTCCACGATCCATGATTTTCTACAGGCTCTTCAACAAAATGAAGCTTGTCATCTACTTGCAGTCCTTCCAACGGAACGACTAATGGATCGTCAGAATAACATTTCTTCAAGTTGGATACATGAAAATGATATTCACCAAATACTCTGTAATTACTACAATTCTCAAATATAAATGATTAAGTAACAATTCTTTGCAATAATTATACAAAATGAGTTAATTACATGGGATAAATGATGTTATAAAATAGACGTTATTTGATATCATCATAGTGTAAGACTATACAAAATAGGCATATATAGTGTTTGAGTACGAATTTTCAAGAATTTCTTAGTAAATTCAAAAAAAAAATTAACGTACTCAAACACCATATCATACCCTCATAAATTGAGGAGGGGCATTAAAATGTTCCTAATAAGGCTTATTATATATAATCAGAACATTTTTCTCCCCAAATAATTTTATACATATTTGAATCATTTGATATCCAAAATATCAAGAGATTTGACATTTTTGATAAGGGGAGAAAATGATTAAAATATATATAACTTGTATAATGTGATTTGAATGACTCTAGTGCAGCTTCTTCCTCGTATGTGCAAAATATTTTTGGTTATCGATGCACATATGCAGGGGGCATTTTTAAAAGTTAAAAACCATCGAGGTACTAAATGTTTTGATTTATATCACAAAGTACCTTGATTGATGTTTTCAAATGGTTTTAAGGCTGAGAACAATACCAAAAGACCGACCATGTATTTAATTAATTAGAGTTATAAGGTGGTTAGGTATAGGTGTTCGTTCCCACGATCCAGCCAGAACCGGAGGGATCTACCCAGGGACATTCCATTAGATAGAATAGAAGTCCATAGGTATGATAAAAAGGAGAAAAAGTAAGAAAAGGGGAAAATGCAAACTAAGACAGAGCTAACACTGGAACAAACCCAACAAGGTGTTAGTGATGAAGTCTTGGTAAGCATTGAAGGGGTTGAAGAATGAAAAAGAAAAGTTAAGATAAAGGGTGAAAAGAAAGAAGCCCTCCTTACACTTAGGCAGAAACCGGGTCAATACATATGCTATCAGAAACACTAAGCTGTTGTCTGGTATTGAAGATAGTCATCATGGACCCAGTGATGCGATGCACAACCCTCCCTAGCCACTCAAGGTCTCTCAAAAGACTCTTGTTTCATTTCTCATGGAGATTACACACATTTCTATCGACTTTCTCACTCCGAGTTAGTTGGTATTGAAAAGGTGGCAGTCTGCTCCAGCCTCTGATTACTGAAACTTAAATGCACTATCGAGTCTAGAGCCAAAAGATATCATCCATAAATCTCACTAGGACACTATTCCAATATATTTGTTTTTCATACACTGTGAAAACAAGTAATATCTTAAGAGTCCTACGCATTATCCTTGTGATATTGCCAGAACATCAGAGTGATACTAAAGTATTCACAATGACGATGGAAATCCTTCCAGAGCCAACATCAAACAAGCTCTGCAGTAGGTGACTTGTGAGATCCTATATGGATCAAACTTGTGACACTAGATATCGATTTGGTCCAGACTATGAATTAATGATTGATGAATTTTGAAATGCATAAAACTCTTGATGTGTCACAAAATCACTTTAGCGAGTGACACGTCAATTGGTTTTCAAATCAATTGTTGTTTCAATCGGTGAGACTTTATCTTAGTGGTTTACTCATACGTGTTGTCTGCTTTGAGACGCTCCGGTAATGAGAACGGCTAGTGCAGCTGCGAAACCCTGTCAAGGAGATTCTTAGGAATTCTACCTGATCACAAGCAGTATTTATACTGATCAACGGGGAACCGTGGTTATTGAAACCGTATTCGACAAAGTGACAAAGACACTTTCGTCCATACATGTTGTTTATCACTAACCCATTCATGCAGGTAATCCCGATGGTGGCAGCAGCGGGTTCAAGACAAGTCAAGATTCATAGCCACATGCTCATACTCGATCGACATATGTAAAGACATTATGGAAGATCAAGTACATGTTTTAAGACTTCTTTTACTCTGATACTGTACGTCTTTCTTGAAGTGACGAAGTATTAAAGTTAAAGAATTTCAAGAAATATTCATTACTAAGATACCGCACGTCTTCCATGAAGTGACGACGTGTTAAAGTTAAAGAATTTCAAGAAAGATGGCTACAGAAGCTTTCAAAATCAAGATAAGTATGAGCATGTCGGTCCGAAGGTCACAAGTACACAAGATGGCAAAAGATCACAAGATGATGATAAGAGATTATGTTTGGCTGATGGTCTCAAAGAAGTTCAAGTTCACATGCAAGTCAAGCTTAATAAAACAAGCTCAAGCCTAAAGTCTAAAGATCACTACGCATATCACAAATTGAAAGATAAAGATTCAAGACCTCGAGCAAAGACCAAAGACAATTATAGAATGTAGAGATTAAGATTTTTTATAAAAGGATGTGACCTCCCTTAGGGGGAGATTGTTAGGAATCGAGAAAAGACTCGGTCATACCTAATATATGTAGCTCGTAGGTCTTAGTTACTTTTAGAACCTTAAAAGGGCCAAAGCTCATGGAAAGCCCATATAAGGGTCTATGGTTGGCCATGACTAGAGTATAAGTACACTCTCCATAGCTTTGAGAAGGTGTTGGTTGATTCACTTTCTCATTTTCCAATAAGCTAGTATTTTCTCTCTAAAAGTGTCTATCCTTTCACTTTCTCTCTCTAGTTCTTTGTCATTAGATTGTGAGATTAGATAATACATGTATTCTACAGTTCTTCTTGGAAAAACAACAAAGGAAGGAAGAAGGATAGAGGAAAATTATCTCCGTACAAGGGGTCTAATCATGGACTCATCGCTAACCTATCCAAGAGCCTAAGAGCCTAAGAGAAACCCTTGTGACTGAAAAGGCAACAAAATGCTTTGAACAGCCTCCTCGCATGGTCGGAAGCAGACGATCACGCGACATGTCCAAATATTGTCACTTCCACGAAGACCATGGGCATGACACTAACCAATGCCAGAAGCTGAGACACCAGATCAAAAAAGTTATAAATCAGGGCAACTAGCCCACCTTGTGAAAGGAATAAAAAAGGGAAAGGCGAAAGCCTCAGATACTCAGTTGGGTGATGGAAGAAAGGAGACAAGGATATTGTACCAGCCAAATCCCCTATCCTCATGATAAGTAGGGAAACCCATATCTCAAAAAGGAAGTCCGTAAAAGAGCCCGTCGATAGAATAGGGGAAATCACGTTCCCCCTGTTTTAGGTTCCAACAACTCCTCCGATCCAGTCATTATAAGGTCTCAAATATCTAAAAAACAAGTCAACCAAGTTACATGGATAGCGACGGCTCATGTAAAGTCATCTATGAACATTATTTCCTGAAATTAAAGCCTTTCATTAGATCGCTAAGAGTGGACTCCAAGGTCCTACTCGTTGGTTTCTTAGGAGAGCACTCTTGGCCTCTCAGAGAGGTCCCTCTGGAAATTACAGTAGGAGAAAGCCCCTTCACAAGGACAGAAATCTTAAACTTTGTCATCGTTAGATCCAACTCTCCACGTAACCTACTACTCAAAAGAACTGTTATGAAAAAGATGGGTATCGTAGTATCCACAATCCAAGAGGCTATAAAATTCCATACTTCCGATGGAATTGGCACCATATTCTCGACGTATGAACCTAACAAAATAGAAGTAAGACATAAGAAGCTTAAAGAAACTCTCCCAGAAGCTACGAAGGACATTCATAATTATGTTGATGCGGAATAAAGGGTCACAGTTAATTACAAGCACCTAGAGCAAACAGTTGTCATCAGAAAACAACTGCCAACCAGCTTCAAAAGAAAACTGGAAGACCTCCTGAGATCAAATATATATACATATAAATAATATATATAAATATATATATATATATATATATATATATATATATATATATATATATATATCTTCGCATGGACTTACATTGACATGACAAGGATCCCAAGAACCATTATGGTAAAAGGGAAGCCCTTCAATACAGAGCACCGGCTGAATGAGCACAAGCACCTCGAACCAGTCAAACAAAAGAAGAGAGGTTTTGGCTCCATAACAAAATAAAGCAGCCTGCAAAGAAGTAGAGGAACTTTTAAAGGCAAATATCCTATGGGAAGTCAAGTACCAAATGTGGGTGGGAAATCCAATCATGGTAAAGAAAAGTGACAAAAGATGGAAAATGTGTGTGGACTTCATAGACATAAACAAAGCCTGCCCCAAAGATTGCTATCCCTTACCAAAAGTTGATCAAAAAGTAGAGTCTCTCTCGGGATTTTGACTAAAATGTTTCTTGGATGCTTACAAAGGTTATCACCAGATATAAATGGCCGAAGGAGATGAAGACAAGACAACTTTCTTCACTAAAAATGAGGTATTCTGTTATAGGAAAATGCCTTTCGGGCTAAAGAATGCAGGGGCTACATACCAAAGGCTGATCGATAATACATTCATCAATCAAATTAGACAAACCCTTGAAGCCTACGTCGATGATATGGTGATAAAAAGTGCCTCCAAAGAAGACATGATAATCGACATTCAAAAAACCTTTGATAAACTATGAGCCATTAACATGAAGCTTAATACAAAGAAGCGTTCTTTCGGCGTTGAAGAAGGCACGTTCCTAGGACATCTCATCACCAAACAAGGAATCAAGGCCAACCCTTCAAAGGTTAAGGCAATCTCTGATCTAACACCACCAATAACACTCAAGGAGATGCAGATTCTTAATGGGAAGTTGGCAGCCTTAAGCCAATTCCTCTCAAAGGGTGCAGATAAATCTCTTCCCTTCTTTAAAGTACTGAAGAGCTGCATGAGCAAGGAAAGCGTTCAGTGGACAGCGGACGCAGAAGAAGCCTTCTAAAAAATGAAGGAGTTCATAGAAATATTGTCAACGCTTACGGCCCCAATCAAAGTCGAAGCACTGGTAATGTATCTCGCAACTTTGACGGAAAGCATAAGCGCCGTTTTGCTCGCAGAAAGAGAAAAAAGGCAAGTTCCTATTTACTTCGTAAGTAGGATATTACAAGGGGCATAACTAAACTACCCAGAACTGGAGAAGCTCATATTAGCCCTCATATACACTACAAGAAGTGTTAGTGCAAATATTACGATGTATAAACTAAATAAGTCCTTTAGTTTTAATAATGACAAACAAGTAACTTGTAATACATAACGTAATATGTCCAAGTTACGCATGACCACAACTCATCAATGCATACATTCATCAACACCTCTCGACGTCTCGAGTCTACTCATGCTTCAACAAAAGGTACAAATATGTTTGTTATGTTGCATTATGATTAACCTATTTAACAAACCATTGAGAATGTTTAAAATACCTTTTAGAGTCATTAAATATTTTCTACCACTTAAATAAATGATTTACAAGCAATCTTTTGTTTAACTACTAATTAATTATGTTAGATAATATAACAAAATAAGATTAACCATTTATGGAAACAAATCTTATAAGATATTTTCATATCTTGCAAATCTTTCCATTCTTATGATTAAAAATATTAACTTCTAGAAGCTTATACTTAACTATTAATTAAGTACAATTAGGAGATTTTAATAAGATTTGTATCTAACCATTTTTAATAATGAATCTTTCATAATCTAACCAAATCAAACATGTTTAGCCATTTATGGTAAACCTTCTAGAAACTTGTACTTAAAATATTACTTAAGTACAATTAAAATATATTGTTAACATTTGGGGTTAATCCCTAAAATACAAATCTAGGCCAACTGCACCCCACAGATCCACTTAAACCAAAGACGGATCCAGGGTATAGTGGATCCGTGGATCTGTGCGTCCTGACAGTTGGACCAGATTTGAATTTCAAATGTTGACTATAAATACCAACCTCATGTTTTCATTTTAAACAACCCTTTTCATTATTTTCTCTTTAGTTTTACACACACATTCTTATGTGTATGTCTTTCAAACCCCACTAACCCATGATCATAATGCTTCTAACCTTTATTTGTTGCAAGCATGATTTCACATGATCATCCACTCAAGCAAGCTTAGAGATCTTGCCATCCTCATCCACCACTACTACATATATGAAGATCTATCACAACAAGTCAAGAGACTTGTCATCTTCATCAACAACATCATGCTTAGTGATCTTGATGTTTAGACTAGGCTTTTACATCCAATTGACACTTATGTCTTGGATTATCATTATACACATTTATGTATCATTCATTATACAACAAACTAGATGTTAGTTGGTTTATGTGTTTAGGCCATAAAACACAAGGTTTGTTATGTTGGGCCATAAAACATAACGGGTTTGGTTGTACCCGAAGAAGGACTCGATATTTAGCTTAGTACCGGATAAAGTGTAAGCGACGCTAGGTTGTGATGTGCTATGTAGTGTATAGGTTGGTTCTACCTCGAAGTAGGACTCGCTATTTAGCTTAGTACCGGATAAAGTGTAAGCGGCATTGTGTGGTTTTCTCCGCCTAAAAGGAGCTTGGATTTAGTGAAGCAACTCTTGAGTTGGGTACTCGAGGAGTGGAGTTGGGCGAAGAGGAGCTTCGTAGCCGAACCACTATAAATCGTTGTGTCTGGTTTGCGCTTTCTTTTACTTATCGCTTTACATTTATATTTGTTTTTATCACTTTATATTTATATTTGCATTGCATCTATGTTTGTGTTATATATTGTGTTATGGTGATATGCTTTGTTTGATGTTCTTTAGTATAGTTGTTTGTAGTATAACTATTATGGACATCTTTCATATTACGTCAAACTTAATTGGTTGTTTGATACAAAAGTTTTAAGTTTATAATGGAAACGTATTCAACCTCCCCCTACGATTCCACAATTGGTATCAGAGCCACGTCGTTCTAGTTTTCAAAAACAAATTATTTTAAAAATAGAGTACGGTCTATATATCAAATTTCCCATCAAGCGACACATAATATTAAAAGTTCTTTGTTTAGGACTTATAAGTTTTGGTGTTACATATAATGTGTTACAATAGCTTGAAGGTCTCTTAAAGAATCTCAAACAAATGGAATAATGTGTCTAAAAGTGAAACAATTCTGCCAAAATTTTACCTCTTCACGGATCCACCAAAAGTGGATCCGTCCATTAGATCCGTCGGTAGCATTTTCAGTTTTTGTCAAACTTCAAAAATTCGTAGAAAATCAACCGTGCGTCGGATTTCGATGATTCAAAAACCAAAATTAAAGGATTTTGAGGGTACTTTCCAATGGAATTGGTCTCAATTACTAATTCGAATTTTAAGTTAGTCAAATAAGCTAAATACCATAGAGTGTCCAAAACCAAAATTTTGTTTTAGCGTAAAAAGTTGATTTTAACTTTTCTTTTCGAGTCGGGCACTTCTAGTTAGTATCCTTTTTAAAGTTGGTGTATTATATCATTGGAAAGTAAATATATTTTTCAAATTTACTATGGGGAGGAAACTAATTTATTTACAAACAGAATCAAGCTATGTATACATTGTTATATTTAATACACAAAATAAAGTGTAGTATTTTTATGTGTTATACTAAATAATTATTTGTTCTACTTTGCATTTTAATTGTTAATCAATATTTGATATGCTTATTGCATTTTTAGTTTAGCTTCTTAGTTAATTAGCATAATTTTGTCATGCACTTTAGTTATTAGTTTTCATGTCTATGCTTTAATTGATCTTATGGTAGATCTTTTAGACTAAGTTGTGAAATTAATTTTGCATTGCATATAGGTATAGATCACTATGTTTACAAATGTTATATCAACATCTTGTAAATCTTATTATTTGTGGTAACACACTTAGGATTGAGAGCTAAGCAAGGTTGTCACACCTTTTAAAAAATATTGTCTTGCACGATTATCGTGTTACTAGTTCAAGTGAAAAAAATGTGTCACCACCATATATTCAACACGTTCATTTAATCAAAGTCTCAACAAGGTCTTTAGGACATGTCATGCTATTATTTTGTTTAAACATAGGTTGTCTAAACAAGAGAAAATATCATAATAACACATTAGTATGTAAGAAAGAGAAAATGCATTTTGAACTTAGTTTGTGCTTACATTAGTCTAATTCACAATCACAACTAATAGATATTTGGATTAAAATAAACATAGGATTTAAGAGATAAAATATTTGAAAGTCCTAAATTGAAAAGCTTAACTTTCTTAGTAAAAAAATACTTTCAATTTGTTGTTTTATCTTCGCATAAATTTTCACATTAACATTTACTTGAATTGAAAATATTCACTCTAGTTAAAAGCTTGAAATAAATATGTGATAGTCTCGAAAATGATTCGTAATGCTTAGAAATAATTAGGATAATTTTTGTATTCTTTAAAAGTCAAAACTATACATATAAAATATATGACAATCCTAAAGAAACAAATAAACTCATCATTTTAAATGATCTCACACTTAAGACTAGTCTTGGTCTTAATGGAACACATTAGGAAAATCTTTATTTCTTTTCTTTTAAAAGAGTGTTTGTGAGTGTCAAGAAAGATTTTGGATATATATATCGATTCATTATTCAAATTATGATTGATATCATATTTCGAATCTAATTGCCAAGTTTTTGAGTTTGGATATGAAATC
>BQNB010056788.1:0-38515 GCA_026074375.1 Tanacetum coccineum
CGACAAGATTGTTTAAATAAAGGAAAGATTGAAGGCTGCACGGGATCGTCAGAAGAGCTATGCCGACAATCAACGAAAGCCATTAGATTTTAGTGTCGGTGATAAAGTACTACTTAAAGTGTCTACTTGGAAAGGCGTGGTATGTTTTGGTAATAGAAGCAAGCTTTTACCGAGATACATAGGACCATTCGAGATTATCGAGAAAGTCGGTCCAGTAGCTTATCGGCTGCGCTTACCACAAGAACGTGTGGGAGTTCATGACACGTTTCACGTGTCAAACTTGAAGAAATTCCTGGCCTAAGTAAACTTGCACGTACCGTTATAAGAAATCAAGATCGACGACAAACTACGTTTCGTAGAAGAACCTATTAAAATTATAGACCGTGAGGTTAAGAAGCTTAAACGAAGTTCGATTCCTATTGTAAAAGTTCACTGGAACTCTGACGAAGACTAGAATTTACTTGGGAATGAGAAAACGAGATGAAGCGCAAGTATCCGCATCTATTCGCGAGCGCTAAACCTTAGGACGGACGAATAGAACTTCGGGACGCAGTTCCTTTTAACGGGGGAAAACTGTGACATTCGTCAATTTTTGAGGTAAGTAACCGAAAGCAAACGTATGATAATTGACTCTTTTGATTATTCATGGAGTCGCTTTTAAGTGGTCATTGAATGTCTTGAATTCTTTCTTAACACAACGTTTCATCTTTTCTTCCAAGTCTTCTTCTAGAAATGGAACAACATGTATCTTGTGGAGTGAAAGAATACAATTCTTCTTTTCTGTATTTCCATTCTTCAAGAAAAATAAATCCTTGTTGTATAGATATCTTGGAGGTTCATTTGGATTTTTTGAGGATCATAGAAAACAAGAGCTCATGGCTTTGATCTGTGACATCCGTCAATTTTTGAGGCTAGTAACCGAACGCAAACATATGATAATTGACTCTTTTGATTATTCATGGAGTCACTTTTAAGTGGTCATACTATTTTTAGCATTTAACGCTTGTTTTACTAGGAACCCTAGTTATACGAACGCACCTTTGACCTAACGATCCTAGTTAACGGTCCTAACGACCAACGATATGATCAAATAACATTATAACAATGTCAAAAAACATGGGATAACATAATATAACAAAATCATAAATCATCTCGAAAGTTATGTTTTTACGACGTTTTACGTATTTACCGATTGTGCCCAATTTATACAAAGTAACTTGCACTTCTCAAATAATACACAGATTATCTAAGTAAATAAAAAAATTAAATGATTTACATGTTTTTGAACCTTGTGGCCGGCCAACCTCATCACACCACCAATGGAAGGACATGCAAATTTCAAAACCATCAACTATGTCCCCTATATAAACTAATACCACTTACTTCATTTTAGATCTAGCAAGATAAAAAAAATTTCTTCTCCTTGGCACATTGCTTCTGCCGTGACCTATCCACCACCATAACACCATCATCTTTAATCTTTGGGAGCAAGATCAAAAGTAAAAATCATGGTGCAAGATGACTTGTATGTCTCTTGTACCAAAACCCTTTAAAAAATGAGGGTTTCTTGACTTTTCTTGCATGTTTATGCATACTTTTGTAAAACCTTTGTGGGTAAAATATTTTCTTGATAGAACACTCTTTAATGAGTGATGATGATGTACAAAAACTTTGGTTGATTCATTTTTAATTTTTCTACAAGATCTATGCAAGAGAAGTGACATAAATCCTTGATTTTTAAAAGTTATGACACACCTTGTATGTTTTGTGTAAAAGAGCCCTTTTGATACATGAACCAACTGACATTTTTGGATTAAAATGATGTTAAAACTTATATAATATGATTTTGGGAGTTGATTGGGTCATTTTTGCATGTTTGGTTATTGGTTTGACTTGATTAAGTAAAAGTTATTATTCAAATAGCCCCTATTTTATTTTTGGGTCATATTGATTGGAGCATAAGTTGATGATAAATAAACATTTTGACATGATTCAAGAGCCTAGAATCAAGTTATTTGAGTCTAGTTTCCATAAATATAAGCCTTTTAAAAATATGAGGTTGTTTGGTTAGTCAAAGTTACAAAATGATGAAAGGTATCAAAACTGCCCGAAAATCTCTTTTCAACCATTGTACTAAAATGATCATCTATCATAAACCATGATGAATATATCATTGAAACTGATATGGGAGACACTTGTATGGGTTATTTAGAGTCTTCCATTGTCCTAACTCATATAACCTTGATTTAGACCCTCTGATCATTAAAATACTTTGGTATGTCCAGATTTGGCCGTTTTTGGACTCGGGTATAAATGGTCGAGTATAAGTCCTTAATAAAATTTGGGAAAATACACAGACACACCTTAAACATGGGGTTTTGACCTGGAGCATTAGCTTGACTAGAAGTTTTGGTTAACTTGGTTAAATAAATACTTAAAGTGATGGGAAATTTGGGGCAAATTAGTAGAAATTCGCTTTGTGATAAATGTGTCTTTTGAAATAAATGTGAACACAAGACTTAACAAATTAACCTAAATATTGCCCGAGCATATCATATAGGATCTAATTAGGTATATTTACTTGCCTTAGGTTGCGAGTAGAAGGTTGCGTATTCGTTTGGGTTGCCTACTTAGTGTGGTTTGCCGAGAAGTCGTATTGTCGTTCTAACTTTTAAGGTGAGTTTCTCACAGCCCCTCTTTTTCCTTTTTTACGATTTTGGGGTTGAAAGCATGTCTAATTAATTTCTATGTTCGTACTTTTATGTGTTTAAACTTTTGAGCATACTTGAACTTATTGAACTCGATTAAACTTGTTGAACTTTGGAAACGTGTTGATCTTTGGAAATGTGTTAAACTTTAAACTTGATATGTATGTTGTTTGATGCTTGAGGACCCACCACTACTTTTAGCTCAATAAATCCCCCTTAACAAAAGTGAGACGTTAGTACTTATGGATAGCGCTATTAGGAGATTTGCCCCTCCTCACTCCCATCATAAACAGTGTGCATAGTACTAGGACATATTAGATTGTGATTTGGATCAGGGGTAACGCCTACCCATATTGTCTTATGATTTAGAATTGGAAGGCCGAATACGTTTAAGTAGTGCCTCGCATAAACACTATATCATACATATATTGATTGGTGTTACGTTACTTCGGTAACAATGGCTGTCTTAAAAACTTTAATCATTTTCGATTTACAACTCGCTTAGGCAATTTGTTATTGATTTAGAGAAAACAGAAATTTAGATATATACCCTTCATAAAATATTTTGTGTACATAATCCTGTGAGCTCACCAACTATTTTCAATAGTTAACCCTTTTTATCATGCTTTTCAGGTGACGTTCCTAAAGTGGAAAATTAGTGTGTTTGCATTTGTACCTGTTCAAGATGTCTACTTTCTTCCAAGTTATTGACTTTTTGGGTGATCCATGTTCGGAAGAAAAACAACTATGTTGACTTTTATACTTTTAAACTTGTACTTTGAAGTGTTGTAATTCAGTTAACTTTCTTTTATCTTAATTCATGTATGGTGTTTTTTCTATCATCTTATGTGATGTTTATTAATATGTTACACCTCGTGTTTCTGCCTTGGTAGGGTGTGACATGATCGTCTTATGTCCTCTTGTCTACTTTCCCATACAATCTGATTCTCCATATAGTTCGTTGATTGTTCCAAATGGTAGGCATATTCTTCAGCATTTCTGAATTGATTACTCGTCATATCTTTTAACGTAGCCTCCATTATTTCATGATAATAGACAGTTGGAACATGCTTATCAACATTTTGAAATTTTTCAATAAGCTCAGGAGAATCATCTTCAGGAATCACCTTGTCTACATCACTTACTGGTTCCTTAACCCAAGTATCACATTCTTGTTGTTGTTGATGTTTAGATACATAGGTTTCAGATCTTTAAGCTGTTTGTTTTGATGAAGAACCTCTTGCAGATTTCAAGCTTTTTGACGTCTTTTGCCTTTTTTGCTCTTTTCTCACCCTTAGGAGGAGCATCATCATTTTGATGGTCATCGTGATCACTGCCGCGAAAAGTATCTGTTCTGCAAAGACTAGACGAGGCTGAAGACTTTCCAAACTTGCGTTTTAAAACTTCCTAGAACTTTGCATCATCAGCTTGATCTTGAAGACTTCTCTTCATATTTGAATATAGTTGATGTTAAAGATCAGCAAATGATGGTGTAGTGGTTGAAGAGCTTGTTGTAGGATGAACAGTAATAACATTATTTTGTATGTAAGTCTGAAAAAGGTCTTCACTTAACTTTGGTGCATGATCAGCAAATTCCTTGGAAATTAGGGCTGGTATAGTCTCTTGAAACATGTCTCTTTCCTTCATGAAAGCTTCAACTATAACTTTTGAAAGATTATATTCAATAATATCATTTTTAGCATTAGAAGCAATCTTAGGAATTATGTCATGGAGAATGTTATCAACATTCTTGTGAATAGCCTAAAAATCACAGTTAGTAACAAATTTAATTTCCATTTGCTTAATCATAATATCTTGACGCCTGCATATCCTGTGAACGTCTTGTTTTGCTTTGATCATAAGATGTAGTGGCAGTTGAAGGTGATTCAGTATCCGTCAATTCCTTAGAAATTTTCTTATCCGAAGACAAGTTTGTCCTAGGGGATCTATGGGGTAAGGGAATTGGTGACTACATCTTCTCATTTCTAATCTCCAAACTACCGGTCTTTTAAGTTTTATCTAATGTATAATCAATGTGATCATCATTGACATCATCATCATCATCATTTTTTGGATGCTCCTTATGACTCCCGGGCTCTATCCTATTACCAAAATCATCATCGTCATCTTGGAAACCTAAATCAACACTCAATTTAAGTTTTTTGACATGAATCTTTAGAGATGGTTTTGGTGAGCTTGCTTCTCCAGCAGTTTGCTTTCTATTTCTCTTATTTTTAACAACATCACCAGCAATAGTAGTAGGGGTAGGTGTTCTATGGGCACTAGGTGTCCTAATCTTTCCTTGGGTAGATTCAACCAGTTGCGGTTGAATCGTTGAAACATCTACCCCAACAAATGCCTTCTCATACTCCTTATACTCCTCGGTGGCATGGATGTTATCAGTAATAAACTTATCCAGAATCAACATCCCTCTATAATGGAAACACTCACCAATGGGATATCATCCTTGATGGAATGATAATCCTCTTCAAGTCTTAGAGGAATGGAAGAAAACTTCTTCATCAAATCAAGAATGATGAGCTTTGTAAAATGAGGGTATTGAATAACATCTTTGTTTTGTTATACGCAATGAAGAAAGTCCTACCACAAAAGAGAAGCATAATCAACATGAATACGGTTGACCATAACATGAAAAATATGAAGAATGTTGATCTTTGTCTGAACATGTCCAGATGTTCTTGAGGTAAGAAAACGGTTGAACACCTTGAACATATTCTGCCATGGTTGAGCAAGATACTTCATGTAGAAAGCACTCACTTTATCAACATCTCCTTGATAACCAATGATCTTCATGAATGGTTGCATGTATTCCATAGTTGCTAGTATAATAAATGGATTGTCAGGAGTTTCCACTGGCAACTAAAGTGTTGAACGAAACATATCCACAATATAGATGATCTCCTTTCTATCCAGCGTAAATCGAATTGTGTCCTTAGTATTGATAACCTTGCTGACTGTCTTCCAAAACTGTTGTAGGTATACAGCTAGAACATCTACAGTCGCAGTCAGAGCATGGCTCAAAGCATGATGAATCAGAATTTTTCCCACAATCTTGCATTCCACAAAGCATGGAATATTTTAGAGCACAACATAGTTGTTACATCTTCCAATGCTTTAGAATTTTGGAACGAGTTGATCAGCTGGAATGATTTGTTGATGTTGTTGTCGAGCCATGATAAATACTATGTGATGAAATGAAGTGATTAGTGAAATGAGATAAAGATATGAAATACACAATTATGTAACATTTTTTCTCTTTCCACTCTATCTGTTTTTATATGCCCTGGCAATTCTTTTTGAGCATATTTTGATCATTTTCTTTCTCATGTGCCAATTCTTGCTTTTTCGGACACATGCCATACGCTTTATTCGTTTTATTCTTTTGATCTCATCTTGTATGCTCTGGCATTTCTGTTTTGAGCATACTTAGATTTTCTTTTTCGCATATGGATTTTATCTCTCTTGGTTTGAGTTTCCTTACCAAAAAGTAATTTGTGAAATGATACCAATTCAAGAATAATAAAAATATACTCTGATTTTAAAAAATACCAATATAGCAAAAACACTGTTAGTAAAAACCATTGATGTTTTAAGAAATCCAAGAGTATAACTTTATATTCTTCCAAAAAACTTTTCAGTAAAAGAGTCCACTTTTGACACAAAAGTATGACTTTTTGATAGAAAAATTAAGATAAAATATCCAAAACCACTTGGTTTTTTGAAAAATGTTTTGAAAAATAATGATTATACAACAAAACTCATGAAACATCAACTGGATGGTCACTAAATCACTCACTCCTCATTCTGTTCATTGCAAAAAATGGTCGAAACCGGACATGACTTAGACTATTTACCCAATTGTGTTCAATAGTCAGTCATAAACCATGTTGAACGATTTTAGAATCACTCTTTTTCAAAAAATTAGAATTTGCCTTTTGGAACATGAGAATCATTTTAAGAAATGATCACAAACATTTGAATCACAACTTTCATTCATTTTTCACAACTATTTTGAAGCACATTTGAATCACTGATTATTGAATGAAAGATTTAGTTAAAAACATCATATTCTTATATACATTAACTGGATGGTCAGTAGATCACTCAATCCTCATTCTGTTAATTTTAGAAAACAGTCATAATCGGACGTGATCTTCACCATTTGCCCCATTTATCAATATAAAATTATGAGTTTATAACAAAATTTATCATTGGATTTATTAAATACCATTTGTTTAACAGTTAAGCCCATTTGAGTATCCGTAAAAATTTAGCCCAATAAAGGATTATCCAAAAATCGTTAATGAAACCCATATATGGATATCCGAAACCCAGAATTTTAGCCCATTTGTTTTTATGAAACCAATTAAATCCGGCCCAATATGTCATTTACAAAACGCATGTGTTGACCCAATTGACTTTTTATGAAACCTTGGTGTTTACGAAACCGTAACCTAATCTTATTTCTAAAATGGATTTCGTATGACAGATCATGTGTTAAGAATGATAATTAAAATGATTTTAAGCTTTAACATTGAGTCTTATCATCCTAGTATCCATCAAAGTTCAATGTTTTCTCCAAAAGTCCATGATCAATCTTACGAAACCTCATACGATTAGGTAACCCCTTGATTAATGGTCCATTCATGTTGTTTTTTGTGATCTATCAACACAAATCTTATCCCAACACACTTAATAACGTTTTGCCTTAATCAATTTCTCATAATCATAACTTTCAAATTACAAAACCCTAGATCTATCTAAAACCTATGAAACAATCAATTATAACAGTTAAAAGTGTAAGGAATCGAATGGAATCGTGTATCCTTACGTTTGTTAATCTCAGAAAATCATAAAATGATTTGGATTATGTGTTCGCAAAGATACAAAAGCTCAAGTAACTGAGAGGATTTTCGAAATTTCTTAGGTTGCGTACAAAAGTGGTAAGCTTTCGTATGAAACCTTTAGGTTTTTATAGTTACGAAAAAAGCTTTGAGTTTTTGTCAATTTCAGTCCCTCTACTTAAAAGTCCAACATAACTTTCATAAACTCCCCCTTGGAGTTAAACCACTTTTCCCAATTATCCTCATGAGATATTTTTGTAGTTTAGATCCCGTTATTAAAAAAAGTCATAACTCCCCCTTGAACAAATATCAATTTGAAATTTCTTCCCTTTTTAGATAAAAGATTGTTCAAAAGATTGTTATTTTTTCATTTAAGATCTTATTTTTGATTTTCTAATGATGAAGTGACTAAAAATTTTATAACTCCCCCTCAATTAAATATCTAATTAAAGAATTTATTTGAGAGTTTGTTATTTTTGTAGTTTTGAACACACTTAAGAAGATTTCTTTATGATAAAAATTTGATGACTCCCCCCTTGAATAAATATCTAACTAAAGAACTTATTTAAGAGATTGTATTTTTTATAGTTTTCGGCACACTTTTGATTTTTCAAAGATAATAATTTTTGAAAAATGAATTCTGTTTTGAATGGAAATGATTGCAAAACACATATTTTATCGATGACAAATCATTTTGATGAATGAATAATTCCCTCGCAGTTAATAATGCATTAAAAGCTTTTGAAAATCACAATTTGTGAAAACAGCATCATTAAACTGATAAGTCGGAGAAGATATGTTGTAATACCCGAAAAATGATAAACCGGACATCTAGAATTATAAGTGAATACTAATATTATTAAGTGGTACAAATAAAACAATGAACTTAAAAACAAAAGAACAAATATATGTTACATACTTATCTATGATAAAAAAATAAAAAAAATAAAAGATAGTTCAAAAATCACATGTCGTTGAGAAGTACTTGGTCATATGACTCCTTTTCCAAGCCATGTTATCCGGTGAGTTTGTTTACACACTTTTGATTATAGGAGTATTATATATTTACGTCTCCAGCATTTTCTTCACATACCATTTCCAACACACACTTCATATTATAGTATTACAACTAGTTACTTTTAATACCAGATTATAGAATCAAGTGTCGTTTTGTGATCTGCAAGGCTTTTAGTTTGTGTTCGGGTGGTATTTTTGTTCCTCTTCGAGTCGAATGAACCTTAGGAATGAAACACTTGCAGTAGACCCTGCTCTTGCTGCGCCCGTGCAACAAGTAGTTAGAGCATTGTTACCTGAGCTTACTACTGAGATAGCGGCGAGTATCAATAGCGTGAACAACCTGAATAATGTGAATAGGAGAAACAAGAGAAGTGGCGGTAATGGAAATGGGAGAAATAGTAGAGATGCACCGGCTACTATCTATGTTTGGTTGGAAAGGTTTCAAAAGCAGAAACCTTTGACTTTCAGTTCAACACCAACACCTGTTGAGGCTGAGAACTGGATAACTCATATTGAGAAAATCTTTGAGGTACTAGGATGTGATGACCAATTTAAGGCATGGTTGGCAACATACAAACTTGAACGTGATGCTTATTCTTGGTGGAGGGCTTATAATCAAGCCAAAGGTGGTGATGCTTATGTTGAAACATTGTCATGGAATGACTTTCGAGCTATTTTCTTCTTGCAGTATTTTTTAAGATTAGAGCAAGAAAAGTATGAACGAGAATACAAATCAATCCGTCAGCTAGATGGTGAGAAAAGCACAGAGTTTATGATAAGGTTTGTAAGATTGGCTGGCTTTTTGTGTGCTAAGGCGGGTATGCCAGAGGAACAAGCTAGGAATTTTAAATGGGCACTAAATGATATAGCTCGCGACAAACTTATCAACATGGAATTTTTTGATGTGGCAGAAGTTGCTAATGCTGCAAGGAATATTGAGATCTTGCAAAAGGAAATGTTGGCATCGACTCAAAATGACAACAAAAAGAGAACCCGAGAAGTTGAACAAGATGAGAATGAGGCACGCTTAGTGAAACAAAGGGATAACCATAGGAATCATTATCCAAGACGTTTTAATGCTTCATATTCGGATTCCGCTCTAATTATCGAGTGCACAATATGTGGGAAACGTCATCCGTCAAACACTTGCTATAAAGCTACTGGAGCCTGTTTTACTTGTGGCAGTTTTAGGCACCGAGCAAAAGATTGCAAAGATAAAGATCGCAAAGGAAATGGCAGAGATGATAAAGATGTTATACCAAAGAATATTGGAGGGAGGGTCTTTGCCATGACAACAAGTCAATTCGAGAAAGATTAAGGTATCGTGTATAGATTTGTTCATAATGAGTTCGTGCTTTATTTCTAGTTGAATATATGAAGATAGTTTATGCCATGATCATGCACCGTAAAGAGTTATCCCCACTATTCGAATTCATTCTTACAGCCTTTGGCATCTACTAAATGTTTCCTTTCGAATCTTGGTTTGATCTCGAGGACGAGATCTTCTTTTAGGGAGGTAGAGTTGTAACAACCGAAAATGATAAACCGGACATCTAGAATTATAAGTGAATACTAATATTATTAAGTGGTACAAATAAAGAACATTAACTTAAAAACGAAATAACAAATATATGTTACATACTTATCTATGATAAAAAATAAAAATAAAAGATAGTTCAAAAATCACATGTCGTTGAGAAGTACTTGGTCATATGACTCCTTTTCCAAGCCATGTTATCCGATGAGTTTGTGACACACGTTTGATTATAGGAGTATTATATATTCACGTCTCTAACATTTTCTTCACATACCATTTCCAACACACACCTCATAATATAGTATCACAACTAGTTACTTTCAAAACCAGATTATAGAAGTAAGTGTCGTTATATGATCATGCAAGGCTTTTAGTTTATGTTCGAGTGGTGTTTTTGTTCCATTTTGAGTCAGATTCGATCGACCGTGTTTTGGTTAAAAGATTCTAATTGTTGCTGGTGGGTTGTAGTTCGTGATATCTAAGGAAGAGTTTTTGGGTTTGTCTATTCCTTTACGTGTGGGTTCTGATATTTCCGTCTCGAGCTATTTCCGTTTGGCTAGGGGAGATAAGCTCTAGAATCACATGTTCACATTCGAATACTTCAAATAGTATATAAATTGTTCATGTCTCGAATTATGTCGCTTAATGAGTTATGAACTGATAGCATTAGCAAAGAGGATTAACGAAAACACAATTAATAAAAATAACCATCGTTAATGAATACAAACCGAACTCTCATGCCTTATAATAGTTACCGACTATGAAACAAGGTATACACATGGAACTGAGGATGAAGATTTATATATATATGATTATAATATTTTAGTTTACGTAATATTAAAATAACGCCATGCGCAAAAATTAGTTTTCAAGATATAAATTTGGTCAATTTAAGCTTTGATTATTTCATAAACGATTGTGATCATTTATAGATCAGGGGTCGTAATTAGTTAAATAGTCATGGTTCTGAAATTTTAAAGATTAAAAGAAAGCATAGATGATGTTTTTCGAAAGCTTTAAATTTATAAGATTGAAAATACCGATTAATTAAACGGAAATACACGGGTCAAAGTATAACCCACGTATGTAGTATAATCTTTTAGGTAAGACCATGTCGTTCCACGGGATTGGTATATTCTAAGTAAAGTCAAGATGTTTTACGAAAAAGGTTATCCTATAGACTGTCACGATCTAAATATAAAGGTTTAATTCAAGATATTAAAATGATATTTATTTGGACTAGGAATAATGGTGATGAACAAGCATATAATCAAGCAAGCATGAATTTAAGCATAAAATTATGAATAGATGGGTAATCATTCAAACAATTATCTATTTCATATATTAGAGAATCCTTTCGGCCTTTAATCTTCAACATATAAAATGCTTTAAGATTGATTGAAGTATGAAAGTGATGATGATAAAATCCCTTAATCAAGTTTGTCAGACATATGATTAAGTGTTAAACATTTTCTTATCCGGTTTGATAAACATTTTATTAGTCAATTCTCACAAGACTAATATCGAATTACCAAAGACAAACAATGCGAAATGTAAACATATTGGTGGAATCTTTCGACCTATATCCACTAAGTATGATTAATCAAACATAGAACAAGTAACCGGATAATTAAACATCGAATTCATCATTATCACATTCATAAGCAAAACATTAAGGCTTGTTCATATCATTATCCATATTAGCCCAAATAAATATAAATGACTACTCCATATTCATAGCAATCAAACACATAACAAGCATCATAGATTTAGAAAACATTATATTCAATAAGGATAACGTGTTTTTACCAATTCCACAAGTAAATGATATGGTTTATTACAAGAACTTCCTTGATACAAACACTAGTTTAACCGGAATTACAACTAGTAACACTTCTTCTCCACCACCTTGGCCTGAATATTTTCCTCTGGTATGATTATAACCTGGAAATTATGAAGATTCAAATAATACTTCAACCTTTCCCTAGAATTTCCTTATAACTTTGCTAAGAAAATTCCCTAGTAACTTAGAGATGATTTGAGAGATGTTTGTGAAGAATAGGATGCCCTTTTCCTCCAAAATCATGCTCTATTTATACTTGAGGATGGTGCATCAATTGCTAAAATTTGGGGAGTGAAGAGTTGTACAATCATTGCAATCATTTATGATTTGTGAGTAACTGCGGGAGAAGTGCGCCGCACAAATAAAATTGTGTGCCACACTTGGTCAACTAATTAAAGTGCATTAACCCGCTTTGAAAACCGCCGCACTTCATAGAAGTGTGCCTCACTTTCGCTCTTTTTCATTGATTCTTCTCTTCTAGATCATTCCATTGACAACCGTTAGCACATTTAACGGAATATCTTTGCACGTTTAGTCTTTTTCGTGATACTTGATCATGAAATAATTATTATACAAACAAACAACCAAATATGCAATATTTCATGCATTAACATATATTTTCCACATTTTTTCGAGGGATATTTTATGTATATTTGGAGCGTTATCAAATCCCCCCATACTTAGCTTATTGCTTGCCTTCAAGCAATCAAAGCGAAAGTCTATCGTTTTAATAAAAACAAATTGATTATCACAAGCATAGATAACACGACAAAGCAACTCACGAATTTTTATAGATAAATATTATTTTCACACTCACTCAATTTAGTGAAAGTAGTAAACGGACGTCACTCATACGCGCAGTCATGAAATGTTCACATTACCATAGGCTTGTACAGGAAACTAAACTTCACCGACATAGCGTAAGCACCAAACATAAACATCAAAAGAGGTAATTTATTTAGTGATATTATTTTTATATTTGTTGAAAAAAGTTTATAATAAAATCATAATCCATTTTATCCGTAAATGTAAAAAACATTCCTTTCACTTCATCACTTCATAAACATCAAAAGAGGTAATTTATTTACTGATATTATTTTTATATTTGTTGAAAAAGGTTTTATAATAAAATCATAATCCATTTTATCCATAAATGTAACAAACATTCCTTTCACGTCATCACTTTTTTCATATTTTTTTTCAGACTTTGGCTTATTTTGCCTTATTTCACTTACACTTGGGGGAAGCTTGCTTTCCCCCCATAATTAGGATAAGCACACTACTTCAAATGAACTTAGAAGTTTGCAACTTTCGCACTTCATTATAATAGTGATACCAACATTTACACTCTTAAATTCGTACGGATAAAATTTCAAATAATTTAATTAAAAAGCTTTTTGAACAAAATTATTATATAATTATATTTATATTTTTACACCTCTTAATCAGTAAAATGTCTATAACACGCGAACGTGTTCCTACTGTGGTCTCGTAAAGATTTCATGCACAAGTTCTAGAATTAACAAATCACCGGCACACTCATATAATTTTAAATCGATACCAATTTTAACACCCCCAAATAAACTTGCAGCGGAACCAATATTTGGGTGTTAAATTCATAGCACAATAGTCACAAGAATATAAAGAACGACTAAAAAAGAGACGTTTTAAAATCAACATGCGTCATATTACTAATTTAAGTTTCAACAAGATGTCCCATGAACGTAACCCAAAAGAAACATAAAAAGTTATCCATTACAACCAAACTTGTTTTTAAGCAAAGGAGTTAATTTTTAATATTTAATAAACAAAATCTAGCGCAAATCCTCCTTTTTATAGCCTTCAAGCCTCCAGACTTTAATTACCTGAGATAGACATGCTAAAAAGTCAACACGAAGTTGAGTGAATTCATAGGTTTTATAAGTGATAAAGAATTGAACATAAGCATTATAATATTCATAAGCATCATATAGACTTGTGGGCCAGACAAACTATTAACCAACAGTTGCATTGAGCTTGTGACACCGATCCTATTTCGCATAATTAAGATAATCATAATCATATACCAGTAATATTCATCATTTGCCCCTAAGGTTAGGTATTATGTTATATACCTACTAAAAATCTCAACACAATAGGTCCATACATTGGGACTGCTCACAATCGGATCCAAAGCCCAAAAACCGAACCAGACTGCTTAACCCATAGCGCTATTTATTGTGCAAGCGGCTACCCATCATAGGTAGTTGACGGCTCACGATTGGGGTCTTTTGACGTAAAGCTACTCAAGCAACATACCACATATAATCGGGTCTAAGCATACAAGAAAACTACTTGTGTTCATTTTAGAAAACCAGCATGTATCTCCCTCGCGGGGTTTAAAAAAAATATTTGAACAACGAGGCTATGAACTCACCGAGATATCAAAGAGACCATAAGTATAATGAGTCTTGAATGGGAGAAAAACACTTATGCACCACCTAAAATATGTGACGCGACTTAGTAAGGTATATAAGTAAAACAATATGTAAGAATAGTTTGAAGAGTATGGGATATATTCCTAAAATATGCACAACATTGCACCTATACTTAACTATGGTATTTTTGCTCCCCATTTGGTGTGTGACCGGATCTTATATGTATTTAAACATCTACCAAGTTTCGCCATCTAATTCTAATTTTAGATATGGTTATCTATGCATTTACAATTTTTAGCCAAGACGTAAAAACTGAAATTCTGGAATTGACTCATGTTCATGGACTTGTATCTCCTAATATATAAATGGTACAAACACATGGATTTCACTACTAGAAAGAACTTGAAGTCTAGTTTTCAAAACATTAAGCCAATCAATCAAACCATTTACCAATCCATGGGAAATGGATTTTTACTAAGCGTAAGTCAAAACAGAAAGTTGACTGAATTCCTACTCCTTATGGAAAAGACCATAAATCCTAATCTATAATAGCAATGGATGTGAGGCCAATTGCTGGAGCTTCTCTAAGATGTCTAGTACTGACCCATGCTTTAAAACTCAAACTTTTAGTTTAAAAACCTAGAGATTAACACGTTTTCTAATCAAAGGTCCAGACTTGACCTATTTTCGTATTTTGACCATAACTTCCTCATCCGGAGGAATTGGTTGACCATCCAACTATCAAATGATGCTAAGACCTATATCTATTCAGCCAGATAATTTAATCACAGGCTCTAGGCCATAAATATTTTAGAAAACACACGTTTTTGCTACTGATCTAAAATAGTTTCTATGAAATCCATCCAAACCTTTTCTAAACTCATCCAAAACACAATCAACCCTCATGCAATGCTACTACACATCTCCTAAACATATCCCATATTTTATAACATAAATTTTTAGATCAAATCAAATATCATAAGATTAAGAACATGCATGCTTGAAATGAGTGAAAATCAAGCAAATGCAAAACAAAATAAATTAATAATCAAAAGAAAGAAGTCCATAGGCTTACAATACAATGATCAAAATTGAACAAAAACTCTCTCCCTTGGACCCTTGGACCCTAGGGCTGCCGAAACCAACACAAATCAAACAATTCCTAATCTTCTTTTTCTTCTTCAAATCTTGTACGAAATACTACCAATAAACCCTAATAATCCTTTCTAACCCGAAATCAACAAAACCCTAGAAAATCAAGATTCAAGAAAACTTTTGCATGGTGTTTTTGAAGGTTAAATAAGGTTGTGTGATGATATAGGAATGATTGGGAGTTGTGTGTGAGTTGTTTGGTTGAGTTTTGGTGGTTGATGGTGGTGTTTTTCTTTAGGGCTGTCGAACAATAGGAAGAAGATAAGAGAGGAATTGAAATGGGTTTTTATTTTTTTAACTGTTGTATGTATCTGTGTGTGTGTTTGCTTGGCTTATAAAGAAAAGAAAAGGGGAAGAGTGGGATTGGACTTGGCTTGGATCATGGGTTTATAACTAATTTTTTTTATTAAGGGTGTGTTGGTTTAGTGGGCTGCCGACCATAGAGATGGGGAGGGGTTTCATGGACTCAATTTTGTATTAACCAAGTTATATTAAGTGAATCCCGGCCTAAAATCTAATTAAACCCGCTACTTTTTATAAAAATGCAAGTTTTGTCTCAGTTTAAGCCAAACACAAATAAAAAGGGGAAAAATAATTAAAATAAAATAAATAAACCCTAATGGCTAAAATACGGCATTCGCTGATTTCTCGATAAAAAACGGACAAACTTCAATTAAAGAATTCGCGAAAGATTTACAAATGACGTTTTTAAATGAAATTGACTAAAATAATTAAAAGTAAATTCTTAAACTTCATAATATAATTATGAGATTAGAATTATTAGTGACCTTAATTACGGGGTTTTATATTTTTCCCTCCTTTTAGGAGCGATGTCCCGGTGCTCGATTCTTGTCTCGTTCTTCATCGGTTAATCATAGGGAGAAGATGAGGATACGACTCTACTTCAAATGTTTTACCTTATGGTCTAGGATCTTCACAGGATTCTTAATAAAGAATAGCTTGATGACTAGTTGAAATGAATTTAGTGGAAGGACATGGTAAATGAGATAATCATCTCCTCGAGTTCAAGACAAAGGTGAAATGGATTTTACTGAGTTCTCGAAGTAGTTTAAGTTGTAAAGCTAGCTAACGTGTTCAAAAGCTTCAGCATAACAATTAATCAAGATAGTCGACATATATTGAATAAATAATAGTTAATACATGAAATGTTTGCTTGTTGGAATTATAGGTAGAAAATTGATTTTGATAAAAAAATTTGGGCGACTACTCCTAGCATGGCATGGTCTTTCCTGAATTATACATAAGTGATCAGGTTATGTATAATTGAGGACTAAAGATGCAATGCTAGTTTTTGTCAAACCAGTATTATGTATAAAATGGTATAAAATGATTTTATAATGTAATAAAATAGTTCGTAAGGTGAATGCAAGGTAACTCATAGGATGACAACAAAGTAGTTTATAAGGTGATAGCAAAATGGTTTATGATATAGCAACAAAATGGTTTATAGGATGATTTTCAAAATATTTCTAAGGTATTAACTAAATGATTTGTAAAGTAACCAAACAATTCATAAGATGAAAATGAAATAGTATATAAGGTGTGAACAATTTAGTTTATAGGAACTCAGCAAGATGGTTTTTGAGAGAACAATAAGATGGTTTATAAAATGACATCAGGGTTGTTTATAAAGCGATAGATCATGTATAAAGAATGTCCGAACAAACGTAGAAGTAGTCAGATGGAATGAACATAAAGAGTCATATTTTCTAGAAGACCGCGAATCAGAAGGCTATAGAGTGTCATTCGCAGAATTTGTCGTTGCAAACTAAAGAACAATTCGATCACATTAACAGTGGATAGATGTAAGCATTGACGGTATTAACGTATAGCAACGTTCAAAAGAAATGAGTGTAAGGAGTTATTTGATCGACCCAAATGAACATAGAGAGTCGTTAGAGAACTTAGAAGTTGACTTCTCGGCGGTATGATTCTCCAAAATCTCATGGAGTACGAAGGAAAAGAGAAGAGAAAAAAAATGATGTGTAATGTGTCAGGAACCAAGAAACACGACGATGAAACAACAACAAAGAAAAATTATTCATTCATATAATAACCACTCACACAAAGGTGAAGAATACGATTAAAAGAATTGATTGTAGTTTATTAACTATAGGAACTCATTTATTAAAATATTATAGTAATGGAATTTCCATCTATAATTAAGTTACTTTATTATTTTGAAAAGATTCTATTTTTAGAAGGTTACTATTTTTGAAAAGTCCGAGTAAGCGGTAACATCATGAAAAATGACAGATTTGGTAGATAAGGGCGAACTGGTATGTTAAATATTTTCTTTTTCATTCAATCGCTAATACACCCATACATAAGTACTTAACCCTATTCACGTTGTTACATTTATATATATATATATATATATATATATATATATATATATATATATATATATATATATATATATATATATAAGCTTCCATATTTAGACTTGCCATTTTTAGAATGACCGATGATCCCAAAAATAATATTAACTTCGAAATAATATTGGTTACGGTTCTTATCGACTCAAACGAACCCTAAGACAACTAAACCATGTTTTTATATTCTCATTGACTTAATTTTGACTCTTTATATATAAAATTTTCCTAAATGTTGACCTTGGTCTTGACTCGCCGTACATTATTTTTAAATTTAGCCCTCTTTGATGAACATGTAAAAGGATATCCCGAACCATTTTCATGTTTCTACTGAAGGCCGAAACGAGCCCAAAAGTAACCAATTTGTCCTTTTAAGTTTTGCGCAAAATTTAAGGTATATTTTATTTTTCTAACTCACGGTTCAATTTTGATCCCTCGTTTAGTTATTCTTAAATTGCAGGTCTTATGTTGTGCAAGTAAAACGGCAATTCGGACAACTTTTGTGTTTCGCCGGAAGGCCAAAACAGACTAGAAGTGGTTGAAATGCCCGTTTAATTTTTCTGCGCAAATTTAAAAATTAATAAGTGTTGAGTATGTATATATGTAAATTTTTAAATTTCAAGTGGCCATCAAAACTTTGTTTCAAAATTCAACCCAACGCCACTTTAATTCCTCCAAACCATTATACCAAGCCGTGCACAATAATTTAACACACTTTCAACATAAAAACTCTTACATTTCCAGAATCAAAGATTTTAGACTTACTGGGTGGAGATTAATACAAAAGAATCCAAACACACACACAACTTTTTTTTATTCAAAAGTTCTAAAAGTAGACATTCCCAGACGACACATTAAGCGAGAATATGTTAACAGTACTTCTCCAAAAGAATGGAAGGTTATGAGGCGACATGTTAAAGCGGGTTTGATTTAGTTGGCATGTCTCCATGCGACGGATTATGTGATGATATATACGTTTCAGAAGTACGAAGCGAATGATTTAACAAATAGCGAAATGACCAGTAGGATCGAAGAACTATGTCGAATTTTAATATCATCAAAAGAGAACAAGGCAAAGTCACGAAAAAGTTTCGTAGATATTCATATAACTTACAATATCTAGAATTAAGAGAAGCCATTGTGCCACACACGATGTCATAAAGAAGGTTCAGAGACCATTGTGTCACTCACAATGTCTTGAGAAACGATTTATCATTCATATAGACAACATTATATAAGAATCCACTCTACGTATTTGAACGTTATAAGTTATAAGAAAATGCATAAGCACGAGAAAGAAAGAAAAATAAATGTTTCAACATATGTATAATCTTATATTATAGAATCCAGGTGTGCGTCTTAATTCACTTATTACAACATCCTAAATGTTTTGCCTTATATTCATGTAGCCTTTTAACCCCTTTCGGCCAATTTTCCTAGTCACTTGACGAATTTTAAAGAAATACTGAACGACCTCAAACGACTACCAAAATCAATTCCTAACTACCTCAACATGTTCTAAACCCCCTATATTTTTCCCATGACGGCTTTACAAGTTTAACTATTTTCAAAAATACCACAATCCAAAGTGTTCGAAATAGGACCTGATGGACTTTGCAAAAGTTTGACACCATCAGACCTTCTTAGACTATACATAAAATTCTGGAAAAATTTAGAAGCTCACAACAATCTTATGAATTCCGACTAATATGAAATTTTCATAGAAATTACTCATTTGACCCATTATCAAGATTAAGACATTTAGACACGAACAAAAGTAAACGACTAACTTGTTAGTTGTAAATTCAGTTTTACTTATTATATTTTACGCCAAATCGTTTCTTACAACATTAGTCGACTAATCTTCAAAATTTCGTCATGTTGACTTTTGTTATATATGTTTCCTAAACCTGACATCTTTTGAAACGACCCACTAGAAATTTTCAAGACTCGGACTTTGAAGCAATTTGACGTAAAACGACATTTTAGACAACTTTTTAGTTTTAGCCGAGACCCGAAACTCGACGGAAAATGATGAAAATACCCCTTTTTCGTTTCTGCAGTAAGCTAAAAATTCAGCAAGAGCTGATCGAAACTTTTATAATTTTCCAAAATTTCAAATGGTCACCAAATGTTCGTTTTTAGGAGTTACGGTACGTGCGACCTACCGTTTCAAAGCTAGGGACGACCTCTATCATATTCTCAAGCCTAAAATCTATTTTAACAACATTGACTAGACAAAATTCGTCTCGCTAATTTTCTGCAATATACGGGTAGCTTAAAACCCCTTCAAAACACCAATTTCACGCATCGCGAACTTTGCCAATGCTCTTAAACTATCCTAACACCATTACTAATCATCACAAACCAATTAAAAACTTCAAAATGCAATATTCACCACAATCTATGGATTTACAATACAAGCTTATATATACATACATATTAGAAATTTATTAACATAAAAGGGTTAATAAAATACTTATAATCACAATAGAATGGACGACAATGATCAAGCAAAATAAGCGTAAGAGATAGTAAAGGAAGTCAAGTATTAAAGAGAGCATATAAGGAATCGGAAGGTAGAGGATTTGCCATGATAATCTAGTAATCATGGAAAACAAATACGTATAAGGTCAGTACATAGATAAAATTTATGCAATATACGAATGAATGCAAATGCATCAAAATGAATATGACAATTTAATATTGATTTATTTAAACATGTAAATAATTTACTAATGATTTATTTACACATGTAAATAAATATAAAACTTTAATAATCGAAGTATATCTCGATATGAATCATAGTATTTAATAATAAATACATAGTGATAATACGGCCGCAATATATAATGCTAGAAACGTAATTTCAAGAACGACTTGGCTGGCATCTCGAGGAGTTTGCGCGCTAAAATTTGAAAATAAAGTTATAGTTTAGGTTTTGAAAACGACCTAGTTCTTTATAACTTATGGCTCTTGATACCAATCTTTAACACCCCTAATAAACTTACAGCGGAACCAATATTTGGGTGTTAAATTCATAGCACAATAGATAACATAGATTATAAAAACAGACTCAAAAAGAGACTTTTTAAAATCCAACTTGCACATATTACTAATTTAAGTTTCAACAAGATGTCCCATGAACGTTACCCAAAAGAAGCATAAAAAGTTATCCATTACAACCAAACTTGTTTTTGAGCAAAGGAGTTAATTTTTAATATTTGATAAACAAAATCTAGTGCAAATCCTCCTTTTTATAGCCCCCAAGCCTCCGGACTTCAATTACCTAAGATAGACATTCTAAAAAGTCAACACGAATGAGTAAATTCATAGGTTTTATAAGTGATAAAGAATTGAACACAAGCATTATAATATTCATATGCATCAGATAGACTTGTGGGCCAGACAAGCTATTAACCAACAGTTGCATTGAGCTCGTGACACCGATCTCATTTCGCATAATTAAGATAATCACAATCATATACCAATAATATTCATCATTTTCCTCCAAGGTTAGGTATTACATCATATACCAACTAAAAATCTCGACACAATAGGTTCGTACATTGGGACTGCTCACAATCGGATCCAAAGCCCAAAAACCGAACCGGGCTGCTTAACCCATATCGCTATTTATTATGCAAGCGGCTACCCATCATAGGTAGTTGACGGCTCACGGTTGGAGTCTTTTGACATAAAGCTACTCAAGCAACATACCACATATAATCGGGTCCAAGCATACAAGAAAACTACTTGTGTTCATTTTAGAAAACTAGCATGTATCTCCCTCGCGGGGTTTAAGAAAAATATTTGAAAGGCGAGGCTATGAACTCACCGAGATATCAAAGATACCAGAAGTATAATAAGTCTTGAACGGGAGAAAAACACTTACGCACCACCTAAAATTTTGTGACGAGACTAAGTATGGAATATAAGTAAAACTTTATGTAAGGAATAGTTTTGTAGATTATGGGATATGTTCCTAAGATATGCACAACATTGCACCTAGACTTAACTAAGGTATTTTTGCTCCCCAATTGGTGTGTGACCTGCTCTTATATGTATTTAAACATCTACCAAGTTTCGCCATCTAATTCCAATTTTAGATATGGTTATCTATGCATTTACAATTTTTAGCCAAGACGTAAAAACTGAAATTCTGGAATTGACTCATGTTCATGGACTTGTATCTCCTAATCTATAAATGGTACAAACACATGGCTTTCACTCCTGGAAATAACTTGAAGTCTAGTTTTCAAAACTTTAAGCCAATCAATCAAACCATTTACCAATCCACGGGAAATGGATTTTTACTAATCGTAAATCAAAACAGAAAGTTGACTGAATTCCTACTCCTTACGGAAAAGACCATAAATCCTAATCTATAATAGCAATGGATGTGAGGCCAAATGATGGAGCTTCCCTAAGATGTCTAGTACTGACCCATGCTTTAAAACTCAAACTTTTAGTTCAAAAACCTGGAGATTAACACGTTTTCTAATCAAAGGTCCAGACTTGACCTATTTTCGTATTTTGACCATAACTTCCTCATCCGGAGGAATTCGTTGATCATCCAACTATCACATATTCTAATCCTATATAAATCATCCATATAATTTAACAACCAGGTTCAGGTTTGAAATATTTGAGAAAACACACGTTTTTGCTACTGATCTAAAATAGTTTCTATAAAATCCATTCAAACCTATTCTAAACTCATCCAAAACACAATCAACCCTCATGCAATGCTACTACATATCTCCTAAACATATCCCATACTTTATAACATAAATTTTTAGATCAAATCAAATATCATAAGATTAAGAACATGCATGCTTGTAAAGAGTGAAAATCAAGAAAATGCAAAACAAAATAAATTAACAATCAAAAGAAAGAAGTCCATAAGCTTACAATACAATGAACAAGATGATCAAAATTGAACAAAAAATCTCTCCCTTGGACCCTAGGGGTGCTGAAACCAACACAAATCAAACAAACCCTAATCTTATTTTTCTTCTTCAAATCTTGTACCAAATACTACCAATAAACCCTAATAATCCTTTCTAACCCGAAATCAACAAAACCCTAGAAAATCCAGATTCAAGAAAACTTTTGCATGGTGTTTTTAAAGGTTAAATAAGGTTGTGTTATTATATAGGAATGATTGGGAGTTGTGTGTGAGTTGTTTGGTTGAGTTTTGGTGGTTGATGGTGGCGTTTTTCTTCGGGGCTGTCGAACAACAGGAAGAAGAGAATAAAGGAATTCAGATAGGTTTTTATTTTTTTAACTGTTGTATGTATCTGTGTGTGTATTTGCTTGGCTTATAAAGAAAAGAAAAGGGGAAGAGTGGGCTTGGACTTGGGCTTGGATCATGGGTTTATAACTAATTTTTTTTTTTTAAGGGTGTGTTGGTTTAGTGGGCTGCTGACCATAGAGATGGGGAAGGGTTTCATGGACTCAATTTTGTATTAACCAAGTTATATTAAGTGAATCCTGACCCAAAAACAAATTAAACCCGTTACTTTTTATAAAAAACGCAAGTTTTGTCTCGGTTTAAGCCAAACACAGATAAAAAGGGGAAACATAATTAAAATAAAATAAATAAACCCTAATGGCTAAAATACGGCATTCGTCAATTTCTCGATCGAAAACGGACAAACTTCAATTAAAGAATTCGCGAAAGATTTACAAATGACATTTTTAAATGAAATTGACTAAAATAATTAAAAGTAAATTCTTTAACTTCATAATATAATTACAAGATTAGCTTGCAAGCTTGGGTTTACAATCTAAACAAGGGTTTGGATTGTGTTGGTTATCATATTACATCACTATAAGGTTATATAAAACCATTTATGTATTTACAATTATTTCATTTTATGTGTTATATGTATATTTATAATATCAACCATTTAGGATACTTTTAAACATGTAAAACATATTTCTACTTGTGATCATGGTTTTGAACATTTTTACATATGTTATGAGGTTGATAATATCATGAAATAATGGATATATAAGTATTGTAACATGTTGGTTTAGTGTAAACATGTATATGTATAAACTTGTAATTTAAAAGTTATTAAGGAAAGTTTAAGGTTTTTAAAGCTTGTTAAGGACTTGATACTTTGGAACTCATGGACACAATATGGATCTTGGACTCTATTATATGTAAGACAAGTATATAATAAGTCTTGGAAAACTTGTGGTAAATTATTAAGTTAAAAGGTATATAAAACAAGTTATAAAAATGGATATGTATAAGTATTATAAAGGGGCTGTTTTGGTTCGACCTTGGTAACAGCCCTACCATGTTTTAAAAAGATAGTACGCCTCATGAAGATTCCAAAATGATAAGAAACTCGAAAAACCGATTTTTATCGGAAAAAGATACGACTGGATTTCAAAGTTTCATTTAAATATATACTTTTATAAAACTATTTTTATAAAAGTTACTATTCACCACAGAAACTTATACTTTTAAAACATCAATAAATCGATAAAACTTTTAAATACGAACACGTGCTAGAAAGAATCGCTAAAAATGGAGTTAAAATGAATAAGTTACACTATTTACTGAGATTTACGTAAACTAAATCTAAAAATAATATATAACTGTTTATGAACAGTGAAAATCACTATTCACCTGAAAACATTAGTTTTGAAAAATGTTATATTTGATAACACGTCTTTTTATGAAGGACTTTCTTCTTCGTGGAGTAAGAAACGAAAGATTAAGAAGAAGAACTTTATTAAACGAGAATGTTACGCCGGTTTTACTAAAGTTTTATTATAAACATTTTTACTTTATAACTATGATTTTACTAAAACGATTAGATGGTGATGTAGCTATATAGAATTATATGTGATATTAGTTAATCAAAGTACTATATATAAATAAGAGAGTGTGGTTTCATAATGAGGCCTCTTCGATAGGTAAGCGTATCGACGTGTTGTTGGATTTTACGATTTAAAGTGTCCTAGCTCCTCATACGTCACTGCATGACCTCTTAATTATGGCTAGACCAAACGATAGTATGATGAGCTATACGACCTATAAATAATCAAAGTGGTTTAGTAATTTTTGGACCTATATTGATTAGGTTGCATTCGATCGTCTAAAGCGTGACGCTTTTTCTATTGTTGAATACTTGTTGATTACCATTCACTCGAGGTGAGTTATTGCACTCATTTCTATCTACTTGTTTTAAAAAATCTATGGGGTAAAATTACATGCTTGTTTTACGTAAGGGACACAAGTGTTTTAAAAAAAAAAACTGTATGCTAATCCAGGTTATTTTGCCGATTATTATTGACTATGTTACCACAGTGCCATCTAAATCCCTATATATCATGAACCGTCAATTGCTATTATAATGAGCGGTAGTGTTGTGGATGATTATCGGGACTAACAATCCCTCCGAGAATTTATGGTTTAAAGTTGATCTGGGTGCATTTAACATTTAGAGAACTGTTGGCTGTTTTGCAGACACCCTACCTATTTGCCATAAGATTTCCAAAAAAGGGATTGAGGTTGATAAAGCCAAAATCGATGTAATTGCTAAGTTACCTCATCCCACCACCATAAAGGGTGTTCAAAGTTTTCTCGGTCATGCCGGTTTCTACCGACGGTTTATTAAGGATTTTTCCAAAATTTCCCGACCGATGACTCATCTTCTTAAGAAGAATACTCCGTTCATTTTCTCCGATGATTGTATTCAAGCTTTTCAAACATTAAAGAAAAAACTTAGTGAAGCTCCAATCTTGATTGCTCCAGACTGGGACCTACCCTTTGAGCTTATGTGCAATGCAAGCAACTTTACCATAGGTGCAGTCTTGGGGCAAAGTCATGAAAAACACTTTAGACCTATACACTATGCTAGTAAAACAATGAACGAGGCGGAATCGCATTATACTACGACAGAGAAAGAAATGTTAGCCGTAGTGTATGCCTTCGAAAAATTCTGATCTTACCTCATTTTAAACAAGAGCATAGTGTATACGAATCACTCTGCCTTAAAATATCTCTTTACAAAAAAAGATTCCAAGGCAAGATTGCTCCGGTGGGTTCTCCTCCTTCAAGAGTTCACATTCAAAGTAATCGACACAAAAAGAGCCGAGAATCTCGCGGCTGATCATCTTTCCCGATTAGAAAACCCGTATGAAAATGTTCTCGACCCAAAGGAGGTAAATGAAAAGTTTCCCCTCGAGACACTTAATATGGTGACTTCTCGTAGTGACTCAAGTACCCCGTGGTTTGCCGATTATGCAAATTACCACGCGGGGAATTTCATTACTAAAGGGATGTCGTCCCAGCAAAAGAACAAGTTTTTCAAGGATGTTAAACATTACTTTTGGGACGACCCCTATTTGTTCAAAATATGTGCGGATCAAATGATCCGGCGATGTGTTGCTGGCCAAGAAGCTGTTGACATCCTCATAGCTTGCCATAGTGGAACCACCGGGGGACATTACGGTGCCAACTACACCGCCAAAAAGGTTTTTGACTCTGGATTTTATTGGCCCACTATTTACAAAGATGCCCATGACTTGGTCACCCGATGTGACACTTGTCAACTTCCAGGAAAAATTTCGCAACGTGATGAAATGCCTCAAAATTCCATCCAAGTTTGTTAAATCTTTGACGTGTGGGGTATAGATTTCATGGGGCCATTCCCGTCTTCACGAGGGAACAAATATATACTCGTGGCCGTCGATTATTTGTCAAAATAGGTTGAAGCAAAAGCGCTCCCCACAAACGACGCCCGAGTTGTTTGCAAATTTCTTAAATCTCTCTTCGCCCGATTCGGTGCCCCTCGTGCTATCATAAGTGATCGCGGAACCCATTTTTGCAATGACCAGTTTGCAAAGGTCATGCTTAAATATGGAGTTACTCACCGTCTCTCCACCGCGTATCACCCACAAACAAGTGGGCAAGTTGAGGTATCCAATCGTGGCTTGAAACGAATTCTTGAAAGGACCGTAGGCGAAAACCGTGCCTCTTGGTCGGACAAACTAGATGATGCACTCTGGGCCTTCCGTACAGCTTACAAAACACCCATCGGGTGCACCCCATACAAGCTCGTATACGGAAAGGCATGTCATCTACCGATCGAGCTCGAGCACAAAGCCTACTGGGCCTTGAAGCATGCAAACTTTGACCTTGAGACCGCGGGCGATCATCGTAAAGTTCAACTCAATGAATTAAATGAACTTCGTGATCATGCCTATGAGAACTCTTTGATCTATAAAGAGAAAACAAAGAGGATCCATGACTCAAAGATCAAAAATCGCGTTTTCAACGTCGGTGATCAAGTCCTCCTCTTTAACTCTAGATTGAAGATGTTCTCGGGAAAATTAAAATCCCGTTGGTCCGGACCGTTCACCATTTCCCAAGTCTTTCCATATGGCACCGTTGAGTTATCTCAAAACTCCGGGCCAAATTTCAAGGTGAACGGTCATCGAATTAAGCACTACTTTGGAGGGGACGTACCAAAATTGGTTGTCCCGGATCTCCAAACCTTCCCCAAGGACAAATGAATTCGGGGATTGGGTCAAGCTTAGTGACCCTAAACAAGCGCTTCGTGGGAGGCACCCCATGCTTATCCTTCTATTTTCTTTCTTATTTCTATTGTGATGTGAGGACGGCATGTACTCTTCCTTTTCTGTTGTTTTGTGCTTGCTGATTTGTTTTGTCAGGATTTACCCAAAATTTTCTGAAGACTCTCGTTGTTCGGTGTTTTGTCCTGGTCCTACTCGAGCTTCCTTCAGCCTTTGCTTCTGCCATTTTAGTTTGGGGAAATCCGATATCCTAATCTTATCGACTAACGTTTATCTTTAAGCATACTTAATAAACGGCTTAGGATTTACGTAGAGACCCTTCTTAAAACATTGAGGACAATGTTTAACTCTAGTATGGGGGGGGGGGGGATCTATCGATTTGATTATGCCTGCAGCCGTTGTTCTCACGTACCCCGTTTTTCCACAAAAATTTAAAATTTTTCAAAAAATAAAATAAGTGTTTTGTCACAATTTTTGACTTTCCTGCTGGGTAGAATAAGAATAAATTTTGACCTGATCGAGCGTGTTGAGCTCTAGCTTGTTCCTTAACTTTTAGGTAAAGGCTGCTTCGCAGCTATTCGCGAAAGACAAACAAATGATCGTGTTAAGTAAGAGTAGGATGCTAAACAAGGATTTTTTGAAATTTAAGAAGTCATGTATGTATTTTTGTTGGCTTTTTCTCCCATAAGCTCTTAACACTGATTAATAATCGTGCATGTTTTTGGAGATTAAAACTTAAATCAAACAATTTTTTATGTAGAAATATAGCAAAAAATTTAGTCTTAGTTCAAACTTCATACTTGAAATTTTTCAAAAAAAAAGTTCTGATATATAATGTAATATAAAAAATGATGATTAAATGATTAGGAAAATATAATTAAGTAAAAGTTGTTGGTTGATTTAAAAGTTTACTACCTCTTGCCGGTCAACAACCGATGGCGGTAGTAGGCTTCTAAAGAAAGCCCACGAGTAAGAGTAAAAAATCCAAGACTTTGAAAAAGTTTGCTTGCATTTGCCGGCTCCAACCGATGTTATAGCCTTCTAAATGGCGAGGGTTACAATTGCAATAAAAAGGTTTAATATTAAGTTTTGAATAATAAATAGATTTCTTTTTGTTAAATTCAAATATGCTTTTGAACTTTGACTATTCTATTTTAAAGCTATGTATATTCGGGAAACCTGAGAGTTTTTGAAACCTAAGGTCCGTGAGTCCCGATACTAGTCTCTGTGGGGTGTCAAAAGCCTGGTCACTTAGCCGCAAGGTTGGGATGTGCCGAGACGAAAGTCGCTACATGGGATGATCTCGCCTTCAAACTCATTATTCTCGGGTGGAACATGAAGCATAGAATTTTGCAAAACGTTGATCCAAAGTTGAAATTCAAAATAGCACATTCACCTAAGATATAATAATTGTCGGGAGTGAAAAGTTCACAATTTGCAAATATGAGTAGTATTAGCATCTTTACTGATATTTAACTGTGATTTCGTTTTAAGCTTGGTTTGGATAAGTGAAAAGTCGGGAACGATGAATTTATCCTATTTGGGGCATTCTCGGATCGAAATGCATCTTGTTCTATGATCCCTAACAGTTATGGAAATAACGAAAGTCGGAAAATTCTAAGTTTATTCTAAAAAAAATGGAAAAAGTTTTGAAAATGGGAAAATGGGGTGTTTTAAAACTTGTGATTTCTTAAACTCTCCCCACAAAAGTCTTTGCTACTTTTCAAAGATTTAGTTTGGGGAAGTTTTTGAGGTATTTGGTTTTAGAGCATATAATATTGCGTGAGGACACGCAATCACTTAGTTTGGGGAATTTTGATATGTGAGAAATCACATATCCTTATTATATCCAAAATGGCCCTTAAATGATTAAAATGAGCAAAAATATGCTTGTATTTGTGTATTTTGTTGTTTATGAATGTGTAGGCACGAATATTGCAAAAATCACAAGAAAACGGTCAAAACCGGACAAACACGAACACGGGAACAAAAAGAGTGCAAAAGAGCCAGAAGTTTCTAGCAAAAGGTCAATAAAGACAACTCTTGGTCAACATTGGTCAATCACAAGAAGACAAAACCCTCAAAAATACCAAATCAGCCCTCATTGTTAAAAGAATGCACAAATGGTCCCTAAAACCCTAACACCGTTATCTCTTTTATACTTAGGAGATAACGGTCGTTATATCCTTATAATAAACCAATAACCCAAGCCCAAATGCACCCGGCCCATTTCTTTTTATAAAAACCCAAGTCAACCCACACACAAACCTGGGTCAAACTCAGTTATAAAGAAAAAGGCGCGGGAAATACAGTTTGTTACTGTTCATCATCTCCCCCGATTTCACCTTGTGTAAAAACAAAGGGTAAATTGAAATTGACAGCGTGGGACAAAGATTCGAGTGCCAAGCTATGACTCAGCATCAAAGATGTCACAAGAAAGCTTCTCATTGGTCAAGACAGCAAAAGGAATGACACGTTGGCTTCATACAAACACACAAGGGAAGAGGAATTTGTACTAAAACCTTTGGTAAAGAAGCACAAGCCTCTGACACACGGATTGCCACGCTGGCAATCCGTGTGCTCACACTTTGATCCAACGGACACAAGATGAGAGCTAATGATTAGAAGCAAACAAGGGCCAGGATTAATTGGAGCGTTTAACAGACCTGGGGATCTAGATTCTTCTTTCTCAGCTATAAATACAAGCATTTCCTCACTCACAGAGAGAGAAGAGGAGTAGTTTTAAATAGTAGCTTGTAGTTTTAGCTTATTATGTAATTTTTCAGCTTATTGTTTTAAAATCAATGTAATTTTCTTTGTCTCAGCTTTGTAATCAGTTTTATTAATAAATAAAGAGTTTGTTTTCATTAAAGTTTAACGTTCAATTCATGTTATCATTATTAAGTAATCTAGTTTAATCATGCTCTCTATACTGTTTAAATAAGCTTAATCAACTGTCATTTTACTAATAAGCTACAATTCACTTAGTTAAGCTCTTAAAAGCTTAACTAAGTTTAATAAGACATAAATCCTCCCTCAAAAAGTACCACAGCTTAAAAATGGAAGGGAAGCCAAACTTGGATGGGCTTCCAGGACCCCACCAGCTTATCACTTGATAAAGTGGAGCTGATTGATAGTCTTAGAGCCATTTGCTAGCCTTGTTTGTGCAAAGGCTTATGTAAGTTTTTTAATTTACTTTTTTGTCTTTTAATACTTAGTATAAAATCTGTTAATTGCTGTTAATATTGCTTAATTTTGCTTATTGATGTTTAGGTAGTTTATTTGTGCTTATTATAGTTGAATTGTGCTTATTGTGTTTGATTTGTAGTTTAAAATACTTAGTTTACTTAATCTGTCATAAAATCTGTCAAAAAACCAAAAATAAGTAGCATAGTTTAAATAGCTTAATATCCTGGCTTATTGTTTGCTTATACCTGCTTAAGAGGTCTGTTTATAGCTTATTAATATCTGGTTATTGATTTATTAGTCTTAAATCTCATCTTCTATAAGCTGAAATGGATTTTAGTAAATTAAGGGGCGTGTGTGGGTCAAGGCTATGTACAAACTGTGTTAGTACTGCCAAGACTCCGTTGGTCCTTTATTTTCAACTCAATCCCATCATTTTATGGTTTATGGTTAAAAGGATTTTCTAAGGTCCACCTTTCCACTCATCTTTATTTATAATAATAGTATTTCAATTAAGCCTAGTAGATAGCTATTGAAAGCTCAGTTAAATTGACATAATAAGCTCTAGTTGATTATAGCTGAATTGGTTTCTCATTTTGCATTCTATGTGGTATTTTTAGAGTGTAGGATCTAGTAGAGATGGCCTGCACTTTGTGAACTTAAGGTTTGATTCATCTTTGTGCAAACTGCATCAGTAGGAATTTTTGCAAAGACTTTTTCATCATCAATTTTCAGAGAGTTAAATTAGTTTTTAGATCTTAATTTTTAGTTTACTAGTAGTTCATAGGTCATAGTCTATTAGTTTCAACTTGTTTTCTAAAAATAAGCTCATTTGCTTGCCTGTTTTTAAGCTCAAAATTTAGAATTAGTCTTTTCAAAACAAAAGTTTACTCAGAATATACTGAGTACAATAAGCTGTTTTCAAGCCACTTTTTCATTGAGTAATTGAATTTCAAAATGTTTTGTAAAAGCTGTTTCATATAGCTTTTTGGCCAAGGTTCAAAGTAATATAGGCTAGATTATCATAAGGATCTGTTTGTGGGCTTAAAAATAAGCTTAAAGATGCTGTTTGGATGGTAGTTTTAGCTTAAGTGCTTATTTTAGATTTCTAGCTTATATCCCTTAGTTTTTGCTTAATTTCTGTTCAAATTAGCTTATTAGATTAATATTTAGTTATTTCATAGCTTAATAAGGTTAGGATTTAGCTTATTATATCTTTGCTTAAAAATCAAAAACATAGTTAAGGTAGAATAAGTAGCTTTTTAATCAGGCTTTTTCTCTGCTTATTTGATTTTCAAAATGCTTTTTGAAAGTTGTTTTAAGTAGTATTCTAGGTATACTTTTTAGGGTATTAAGCCAAAAGTCCATAAGGATCCTTTAGCTTATTGAAAAATAAGCTCAAAGGTGTCTTATAGGGCTGTTTGGGTTAACAGTTACACCATAAGTGCTTATTTCTTTATTTTAGCTTATCTGCTTATTGTTATTGCTTATTTAGGTTTAGCTTAGCTTATTAGGTTAGTATAAGCCTATTTTAGCTTATTTGGTTTTGCCATTTGCTTATTTGAGCTTATTTGCTTTCTAGTGTAAATTTCAAGTGAATTTAAGCCTTTTTAGCTTTTCTGTCTATCTAGCTTAACATTTGTGCTTATTTTTGTTCTTATGTGCTTTTTAGACATAGCTTATTGTCTGTTTTAGCTTATTTGTCATTTTTATTTGCTTATTCTCCTTAAAAAATACAAACAGTTAGTTTTTTAGGACTTAGAGCATTTTAGCTTATTTTTGTCTTACTTAGCTTATTTTTGTGCTTATTTGAGGTTTATAAAAAGGTTGCTTTGTAAAAAGTGCTTATTTTCAAGTTTTCTAAAAAGTTATAAAAAAATGGCGAAAATAAAAACACTTGGGATAGTGGGAAGCCCCGGGTGAGCAAGGCTTGAACCCGGGACCTCTACTATACCACCCTCACCAAGCGTTTTATCCCTCACACTCCCAACCATTGTGCTACAATAGCTCATCCGGTACTCCTTTGCAAAATCTATTCCTTATATACGTTTTAGCTCTTTAAGTATAATAAGCTGTTTTTGCTTATTACACAGCTTATTCGATAAGCTGTGTTTCCAATCTTATTTTTCTTAGATTCCTTATTGTTCAAGCTATTTTTCATAATTTTTTTAGAATTTTTATAAAACGTTTAGTATTTTTTATATTTAATTTTCTTTAAAATCGTTTTTAATTCATAAAAAATTATAAAAAAGTCAAAAAAATAAAATTCTTTTTTAGAAAATTTTCTTTTATCATATAGATTCTAGGAAAATTAGTTTTGCTTCCGTAAGGTTTAAATTGCAAAATTTCATTTTTTAAAGAACGGGATTCGTTCCCGTTCACATTTTTCGTGTTTTTAAGCTCAATTTAACTCCGTTTTTGTTCTAGTTTTCTTTAAACTCCACTTTTAGTAATTAGAGTCAATTAAAAGTGAAAATTTTATTTTAGGTTTATTTTTGGAAATTTAGGGTTTTTAGTCACAGTTTAGGGTTTTCGTTTTACGTTTTTAGCTAAAATTTGTTTTTCCTTAAGTATTTTTAAGGTTTTGCCTTATTTTTCTTGTAGTTTTAGAAAAACAATATCAATCTTATCCCATTCTAACATCGATTCTCAAAACGACTCTCGACTTTCAATTGCTTTCCTCATCGGGGATAACGACCCGGGAATCATACTTCCGGATTACTATAACTGAGATCTTTTGATTCCTACCCTTATTTTTATATATTTATAAGTATATTTTATATATATTTACTATATATTAACGAGTGTAGTCAAAAGTGATCATATATATAGGAAAATCGCTGCGACGGTGTCGCGTTTTAATCGTGACGCCGTCATGAAAGAGAATATTCTAGATAATAGGCTGGGTCGTGTATTCTAATGCCGTCTTGATATCTTGTGACGCCGTCTTGGTATGAATTGTGACGGCGTCACGTGTAATTTGTGACGCCGTCTCCAGTTGCTGAGAACATAATCTTGAGAGATGTTGGTGTAGGTCCATATTCTTGTCAGTTTCTTCTCCATAAGACCAAAGTCACGAGTTATTTCTCCAAATTGCCTTCCAAATGCTTGACATAACTGTAAAGGATATGATTAAAGTACTAATTTAGCTTAAATTCATGATTTAGAGGTTATAACTAACCCTGAAAAATTATAAAATGACACCTCATCCAAATACCATTCACTTGGGACTTTGCTTTCACTGTCCTCAAACAAATGGGCTTTTCTAACTAGACAATAACAATATGAGGGTCATTTTACATACTCGTTAAAAGTATTTTACAAACATAACCTTCTAGACCTCGTTAATTAAAAGCACATTAAAGTATATACTTGCACTCCATAAGTGTTTGGGATTCTATCTTTCATGGGTGTATATATAAGCTATAAAAAACATAAGGGGAGGAAACAGAAATCACATCATTACTGTCATACGGCATATAATTTACCATAGGTTGGTAAAGGATCAAAACCTCCACCGCTAGGCGGCAAGCATTATTCATTACTATCTAAGAGGTATTTTTAAGGGTTGTAAGGTGTAGGTGTAAGATAACATATAATGGAAACAGAAACGGATAGGATACATTCGGTGGTTTTGTAGATGGAATTTGGAGTGGAAAAGGGTTAGCTAATTTTTTACACGAATACACATTGGTTTGGTTGCTACGCCAAGAACTCAGAAAAAGATTATACAAACTCTCAAAATCTTACATTTCAATCCTCGTTCTTTTTCTTTTATATATTTTATATTTTGAATGAACATAATACATCATAACTTGGGGTTCAAACACGTCCCTTACCACTTGAGCTTTTACATATCGATATATCCAATATACATATGAATTCGTTTGAGGTGGATCAAAATAACATGGATATCATCTAACAAATGTATGGGGGTATTGACTTAACTTTTCTTCCCCATTCTTCCGCAAAATAAATACTACCATAAATCTCAATCGTCCCAAAATAGTATTTACAAGGATAAGGACTTAGCAACCGTGTACTCAAATAATTAACTTGGGTTAAAACAATAATGTACTAAAGGTGAGTACATATAGGGTAGGCTAAGGCTATTTGGGTGTAACGATTGGTTTAAGAGTGACAATGCTCTTCATTAGTAATCCGGCTTAACCAGAAAATTACGAGAACTGTGAAAAATGATAGGCTTAGAGGGTTGTACTAGGGGTATCATGCACTAAAAATGAGTGCATGGCAAGGGTGTGGGATAGTTATATGATCAATGTGACCATCATAACAATTACAGGTTTAAAACCATAGGCTTAATCCTATTCCGCCTATTATCATAGCAAAATCTCTAATACCTTACTAATTGCTAAGGCAGGTTCGGAATGCATCACAAAAACAAGTTCTAGAATTTAATATACTACCGGTACACTCTCATAATCCTAAAGTAACCGATACCAATGTTCCAGAAAAGGCGACAAAACCACGCATACACATCTGTTAAAACAAAGGAATAGACATAATATGATTGCTCACTCATAATTCGAAACACGCTGAAAGGTATCATATCTAATGGCGAACCTCACAATTTAGGGGTGGAATTTGAGGTTTTTGTGCTAGTAATATAAATTCCTATCCATGAGACGCTATTAATACTTGGTTTTCATCGGTATGTGTCATTAAAAAAATTAAATTTGGGTCAAAATTACCTCTTATGCTATGTTTCGATATATTACCCATCATTTTAAGGACAAAGCAAATGGCAAATGAAAGAATAGTTTCTAAGGCTTATTTTCCCCCCTACACTTAAGTTGAACATTGTCCTCAATGTTCTATAGAAGTATCATAAAAACGAATTAAAGGGATCACCCACACACAAAAAAAAACCCCCCCCCCCCCCCCCCCCCCCCACCCCCCCCCCCCCCCCCCCCCAACAAAAAAAAAAACTAAAAAGGAAAGGAAAACAAGGTAATAAGAAAACTAGTACTCCCTGGTTCATGCTAATAATCGACGAAGAAACATGCGTTAATGGTTAAATCATCATCCAGATTTGTCCAATGAACACTTCCTAAGAACTTCCAGGCTTCTTCTTCATCAAATCTACACATGTAATCAAACGATAAGACAAACTATACCAGCATAAAATATGCGAAATATAACAATATACAACTGTGAAATTAGGGGTTGTACTTCTATTAAAGCAAGTAAAAGATAAATGAGGAATTGTTAATCTCATGGTTTTCAAGTTTACATTAACGAATAATACACATTTTAAAATGTTGTACAAGTTTTACTTGTCAAAAGTATTAAAAACTTTAGTTTCTAGACTGGGCTGGTTTCGACGCCGTCAGGAAAATCATGACCGTCACAATCTTCGTTGGTGACGGCGTCGCGCGGGAAATCGTGACGCCGTTTCTCCACATTCTCTGGAAAATGAATTTTTGTTTTTGATGAAAAATTTCCTGCACTTGATTCCATAAGTTAATTCCTGTAAAAATAGCTGCATAAAACCTAAGATTTGACAATTTACTCATATGACTTGACACTGACGCAAATTAATCTAAACAATTTATTTAACATGCTTGAACTTGGTTCTAAAAACCGGATAAATTCCCCTACATTTTTACTTGCAAAAATACCTTTGATTGAAATTAAGTCGAGGTTAAAAACAAAACAATGGCTATGATAACAAGATAGAGTTCGAACATGTTATATAACTGAAAAGAATAAACACATGGAACTCCCTAATGCTGGGATAGTTTAAAAATTGGGTGTTGCCCTTCCCAAAAAGCGCTTTTCTTATTGTATAGTCTTGTAGTAGGACTCGAAGTCACACGTTCTTAGTGGACTTCTTTCTTCATTTGCCACTCCAGTTAGGTATTTGGGTCTGAGCTCCAGGCATTCTTTGTATAATCCTAATATCTTGCTCATTACATACTCTACCCCTCTTTTCTTGTCCTCCTCGTTCTAAAGGTAGACTGATTTTGTGTGCTCTTTCTCAAGGTTCGACAATGAGTTGTACTGTTCTATCTTATGGGGCATCTTATAGGCAACTTCATCATTTCCGTTGGTGAACCTAACTACTCCTTCGGGTGGGTCGTGAGTCATGTTGGATATTTCAACAAAAGGCCTCCCTAACACTACTTGCGACAACCTAGGGTCTATGATGGAACTAATATCCTCGACAATCATGAAGTCTACAACATAGGTGAAGTTTCCTACAAAAACATGCATCCCTTTAATTCTTCCTGTGAAGTTGCCAACTCCTCTATTCGTATTTTCCCTAGGGTTAAGTTTTCTCCTCATGATCCAATTATACATCATTCGGGTCATGATATTTAGAGGGGAGTTATGGTCAATGTAGGATTTTTCCACATGCACATGCCCAATGTTGCATGGAATCTTGAGGTTTAATGGGCATCCCTCCGTGATGATGTGGTTCTGTAGAAATATTGAAGGGATTGGGCCACACATAAGGTATTTGTGATATGCTAATTCACTCCTAGTAGGGAATGTGTCAAAATACTCCACTTCTTGCTCTCCTACATCGGGTTCCTCCTTGAGGGAATTGTCATCCTTCGGGACTATCTCGATAAACATCACATCGCCATCTTCCTCCTTTATGCAGACGAGTTCAGTGTTAGACGATGGGGGAACCAATCTGAGTGATTCGAAGAATGAATTAAATTTGAGGACTTTTTCGGTGATGAATGTAACGGATGGATCGGGTGGTGTAGGAGGGTTGACGTGGATATTTTCCGGGTTGTCCTCTTCTTCCTTATTCTCTTTTTCTCTGTCATCATGAGAGGCGCTTTGTTGCTCGGTATGGATTGTGATGGGGTTGATCGAACCATGGGTTTGAGTTGAGCATTGCGGGTCTTCAGTTGGGTAAGAATGAGCACACAAAACTAGATAAGTACTCAATTTCGAGTTCTTAACCGTATCGCTAGGTAGTGCTCCCGCTATTCGATCGGTGATGGCCTTCAACACTGTGTCGATTTTGTTGGTCATCTCACTTTGCTGTTGTTTGAAATCGGCTTTAAACTTGGACAATCTAGCGTCTTGAGATGCCATGAAGTTAGATACCAATCCTTCTAGATTTGATTGATTGTTAAAGTTTCAAGGATTGTTGTTGAAGGAACGATTCGGGGTCGAACCGTTAGGTTGGAACCGGTTAGGTGGGTTTGAAAAATTATTTTGAGAATTTTAGGGTTGTCTCCACCTAAGGTTTGGGTGACTTCTCCATGATGGATTATAGGTGTCACCAAGATTGTTTTGCTCGGGCTTGAAAGTATACCACTTACCTCCCGCTTCATCGGTACGCGAGGATGCGTATTCAACAAAGGCTTGTTCAGGATCTTCCATGCAATACTGAGTGTCGTGGGGACCACTACAGATCTCACATGAGGTAGTGATTTTGTTCACTTGAGTAGGTTGTGTCGGAGCAAGATGAGCTTCCATCAAGCGTTGGACTTGATTTTCGAGCTCGATTAGACGACGGTCAGATGTACTCGAGACATCTTGAGGCAATGCATTGCCTTGACTGGCTTAGCGAAATCCCTTGGGTCGTTCCAAATTTCATTGTCATAGAGGGCGAGGTCCTCTAATAATGCCCAGGATTCTTTGGTGTTTAGGTCACAAAGCTTTCCACCGGCCGATCGGTCAATGGTTCGTCTTATGACAGTATTGACATGGTCATAAAAATATTAGACTTGGAGCCAAAGGTCGATGCCATGATGAGGGACTTTTTGTAGTAAGTCCTTGAAACGAGTTCATGCTTTGGATAGAGATTCTTCATGATGTTGTTGGAACATCAGGATATCATTG